>JBBBDQ010000399.1:1005000-1297500 GCA_037127315.1 Ascarosepion bandense
ATCTTTTTTATCAACTCTAATATTAGCATTCACCGCTTCTCTTACAATGAAACACTTGGCACTCATTGACAAAGCCGACAGTGCTACTCAACTCATCACTTTCTCCGTTTACTTGACATCAGACTGGGATAAAAGAGACCTGGTTTTCTCAGATGTAATATTTATATTTGCCAAATTCCTACAAATAAACTTTTAACATTCATTGGCAAAGCCTATAGTGCTACTCAAATTAAATTATTCTTTGTTCCCTGGACATCAGATAGGAATAAAAAAAAAACTGTTTTCCTCAATTCTAATATAACTATTCACCGCTTTCTTGCAATGAAAGATTGACATTCATTGACCAAGATTGCTACTCAATTTTCCTTCCTTCCCTGGACATCAGATTGCAATCAGTAAATCTGTTCTCTTCAAGTCTAATATTAATACTCACCGCTTTTCTCCAAAGAAATATTTGGCATACAATGACCAAGATGACATTGCTACTCAAGTTACGGTTTCTCCGTTCCTTGAATATCCCACTGCGATAAAAAAAATCTGTTCTCCTCAACTCTAATATAAATATTCCCGCTTTCCTTCAATAAAACCTTTTGCATTCATTGACCAAGACAACAGTGCAACTCAAGTTTACGTTTTCTCCATTTCACGGACATCAGAATGGAATAAAGAAAGATGCTCTCCTTAACAATAATATTAATAGTCACCGCTTTTCTACAATTAATCATTTGGCATTCATTAACCAAGTCGACAGTTTAAACTCAACTGATAGTTTTCTCTGTTCACTAGACATCAGACTGGGATAAAAGAGACATGTTTTTCTGAAATCTAATACTTGGGACACGCAGTGAGGAAGGAGGAGCTGGAGAACCTGCTACTAACAGGCCAGATAGAGGGGAAAAAGACAGGGGAAAGCAACTGATAGCATATTTGAAGGACCTAATAAGGTGGATGACAGAATGAGGATTGCATGGTGTAACAGAAGAAGGCGTGCTCAGAGCCACCAGGGATAGAGAAGCGTGGAAAGCTATGATCGCCTACGTCCTGAAGGGACAGGGCACATAGAAGAAAAATATAAATATTTGTTTTTTACATTAAAACATTTCGCATTCATTGACCAAGACAATAGTGCTACTGAAGTTATCATTTTCTCCGTTCCCAGGACATCACACTGGGATAAAAGAGACATGGTCTCCTCAACTCTAATATAAATATTCACTGCAGTGAAACATTCGGCATTTATTCACCAAGACAACAGTGCTATTCTGTCAGTTAAGTAGGTGCTTTGGGCGAAGATACATGACTAAATGTGCAGAAGATTATCCCGCTGTAGGTTGCTGTTGCATTCTGCGATAGAATGGTTGCCAAGCTATATGACCCAATCTGTCCTGTTATTTAACCCATAACTTGAGAGAAGAGACGGATTAATACCTTTCCCAGGGGTATTTGTGCGTAAGTGAATACGAGGAATTCAACTGGAATTCGAACACGGCTCCCAGATTTGTCGTTACGAGTCGATATCCACTGCACCACCACGCACAATGCTACTAAAGTTACCGTATCTTCCTTTCACTGGACATCAGACTGGGAAAAAAGGGATCTGTTCTCCATAACTTTAATATTAATATTCGCCGATTTCCTGGACAATTAAACTTTTTGTATTCATTGACCAAGCAAACAGTCCTACACAATTATCGTTTTCTCTGTTCTCTGCATATCAATCTGGGAAATGTTCTCTCCAACTCTAATAATCGCAGCTTTCCTACAATAAAACTTTTGCCATTTATTGAACAAACCAAAATTGCTTCTCAAGTTATCGTTGTTATCGTTTTATTCCTTGACTTAACATCAAACTAGGGTAAAAAAAACATCGTCTCCTCAAATCTAATATATATATATATATATATATATATATATATATATATATATATATATATATATATATGTTGTGCGCTTTCCTACACTCAAACATTTAGCATTCATTCACAAAGCGGACAGTAAGACTAAATCTATTGTTTTCTCCGTTCCCTGGATATCACACTTGGATCAAAGAGACCTGTTCTACTCAACACTAATACAAATATCTACCGCATTCCTACAATGAAACATTTAGAATTCATTGACCTAAGCCCACAGTCCTACACAAGTTATCGTTCTCTAGAAAAAAAAAACTGGGATAAAAGAGACTGTTCTATTCAACTCAAATATTCGCAGTGAAACTTGTCAATTATAGGCCAAGCCGAAAGTGCTACTCAAGTTATCGTTTTGACAGTCCTCTGGACATCAGACTAGGATAAAATGACTTGTTTTACTCAACACTAGTATAATTATTCACCGCTGTCCAACAATGAAACATTTAGCATTTATTGACCAAGCCTACGTTGCTATTCAAGTTTTCTCCGTTTCCTGGACATCAGACAGGGATAAATGAGACATGTTCTCTTCAATGCTAATATAATTATTCACCGCTCTCCTACAATGAAACATTGACCAAGCACACAGTGCTACTTAAATTATCGATTTCTCCGTTCCCTTGACATCATACTGAGAAAACAAAAGACCTGTTCTTCTCAACACTTATAGATATTCACCGCTTTCCTACAATGAAACTTTAGCATACATTGACAAAGCCCAGAGTGCTACACATGTTATCGTTTTCTTCGTTTCCTGGACATCAGAATAGGATAAATAAGTGCTGTTCTCTTCAACTCTATATATTCGCTGCCTTTCTACAATGAAACATTTGGCATTCATTGACCACGCCGACACTGCTATATAAGTTTTCGTTTTTTTCCGTTCCTTGGACATTCAGTCAGTCAGTTAAGCGCCATACGTGATACACGCTTGGGCGATCATGCCTCGAAAGAGACATAACTGACTATTATCCCTCAGTAGGTTGCCATTGCTTTACTGCGGTAGACTGGTTGCCGACCAAGGCTATAGAACCCAATCTGTCCTGTTATTTGACTCTCAGCTACAGGGGGAAGAGATGTATTATATTATTAAGTAGTAATTAATGGGGGGGTCAGTTTATTACTTCATGACAATATAAAACTGATCCCCCACTTTATGCCCATTAGAAGCCTTAATAATATTTCCAACTATAACATTCAGTCAGTCAGTGAAGTGCCATAGGTGATACACGCTTTGGGCGATCATGTCTCGAAAGAGACATGACTGACTGGGCAGAAGATTATCCCGCAGTAGGTTGCCATTACTTTCTGCAGTAGACTGGTTGCCGACCAAGGCTATAGAACCCAATCTGTCCTGCTATTTAACCCATAACTGGAAGGAAGAGACGGATTAATACCTTTGCCAAGGGTATTTGCGCGTAAGTGAATACAATGGATTCAATTGGAATTCGAACTCGGCTCCCCGGTTTCTCGTTCCGAACCGATATCCACTCTTACCACAACGCACATCCGGACATTAGAGTGGGTTAAATGAGATCTGCTCTCATTTAATTCTAATATTAACATTAACCGCTTTCTTACAAGGAAATGTTACCATACATTGACTGAGCAGCCTGTGCGACTCAAGTTATATTTTTGTTCATTCATTATTCAACAGGCTGTGATAAAGATTAGCTCTAAATCTAATAATAGTCGTTTCCCTACAAGAAAATGATTGGTATTTATTATGCAATTAGCTAATGTGACTCGACCCACTCTTTTCTTTCATTCCATGGCCACTGGGCTAGGATCAATGTGTAGTATCTGCCATCGGTTTGTTAATCTATATTTCATCTTTCATTTGTGTCTCTATCTTTGAAGAGAACACAGCTCAATATTATATTATTGATAGGTGTCTGTTCTCGGTTAACAGCTCTCCGGGGTAGTATCAACCCCAATGCATGAAAAAGAGTAGATCGGCAGTGATACAAATGCCGGCGCAACCTACAGTTGAGAATCCTGGGATAGTTTTGGACTTTGTCTCCTATCCTGCTAGCGTGTGACGTCAGGTAAATATTAAGTATATTTTCTGTTGTCCTCATTTCTAAAGCTAAAAAAACCGTTTTTCTACACTTTAGCATTTTGCACTCATTGACCGAACAGTTAGTCCTCTTTTCATTTCAAACGTAGAAAATCTTTATCTTAATACAAGAATGTGCGTTGTGGTGCACTGGATATCGATTTGGAACGAAAAATCTGGGTGTCGAGTTCGAATTACACTTGAATTCCTTGCATTCATTTACGCACAAATACCCTTGGGAAAGGTAGTAATCCATCTCTTCCATCCAGTTATGGGTTAAATAAAAGAACAGATTGGGTTCTATAGCCTAGGATGGCAAACAGTCTACAGCAGAAAGCAATTACAACCTACTGCGGGATAATCTTCTGCTCAGTCAGTCAAGTCTCTTTCGAGACATGATCACCCAGAACGTGTATCAGGTATGGCACTTAACTAACTGACTCTTAATACAAGTTTCTGCAAAAATCACGGTTCAGCAGCTTTTATTATTCTTTCTTTTATTGATGGAGGTTTCCTTCCTAAACTTCTATTTGAAGTGGTGTGGTATACTGACATCATCGCTCAGTCTTTTTCGAGTTATATGTGCTATTCATTGTAGCTGTTCGTTGTTTTCAAGATATCTGGCCTCCATTATTTGGCACAGTTCTTGTTTATGATTCTCTAGCGGCAAACCATAATGCTTACAGAAGGATGATCTTTGTTAGGATCCACAGACTTTACTAGTTCAAAACGTTTTTTTACCAATGATCTTCGTGTTGTAAACTCACGACGAAAATTAAGCTGCAACCAAAACTTTTGATGATATTCTTAATCAAAATGAAATTATTTTTGCTGATAAATGATGAAACACAAGCAGAACCCAACGTGGCTAACTTTTTCACAATGATAAAATTGACAAACATCAACAGGGGTAAATAAATAAAAATATACAATATTTTTATATTTCGGTGACTTGGTTGTGAATTAGAGTAGGTGGTTGGGTCGTATTTGATAGGAGGTAGACACGCACATACGAGCAGTAAAACGGCTGCTAGCCATTTGTCTCCTCTATGTTCTGAACTCATTACTGCCTTTCAACTGCTAAACTGACTGACGACTAACTAATGGCCGTCCTCATTTGACACCTGACACTTCCGTTGTACTCTCTTACACCACGGGTGCTGAGTTACTTGACTTCTGTTAGTTAAAACAAAATCTACCGTTGCTAACTGCATTTCCACACGTACTGACACCTAAAACAATTTATTTTTAAATCTTACAACAAAAATGCGAATACACTTTAGAGGAAAATTCCACACCGACCCAATGAATATGTAACATTAGAAAGCGATTGTATTCAGTTTAGATATTTCTGAATGAGTATGGCGCGATCTTTCGCATTCATATGAAAGTCTTGACAAGATCAATGGAAATAAACTGATCTTATCGAGTTAAGTGCCATATGTGATACACGCTTGGGTGATCATGTCTCGAAAGAAAAATCATTGACAGGGCAGACGATTTTTCAGCTTAGATTTCCATTATTTTCTGCGGTTGACTGGTTTCCACCCAAAACTGTTCTGCTATTTTTTTAATCTTTCAATTTTTCGGCCATTTTTAAGTGATCGACATATTTGTAAACAAAATTAGTTCCCGGTTTTAAAAATCTTGCCAAATTAAATATACATCTGTAACACATTGTTTTGGAAAATTAGCAAATTTAATGTTAAATTAATCTGATTTAGACAAGTATTAATTATTTATAGCATGAAATTTAGAATAAGACTGTTTCTTAAACACAGAATTCAACTTTCTCACCTTTTACACTGTCTGTGTTGACAGATTGACAGATCCGTGATAAGATCTGCTATTTAACCTGTAAATAGCTGGATGTAGAAGTGATGGGTTATTAAATTTCCTAGTGGTATTTTTTGCATAAGTGTATGCAGTGAATTCAACTGGAATTCGAACTTCTATTTATAGTTCCGAGTTGATACTCACTGCACAACAACGCAAGACGAATGTTTAGGTTGATGTTTCTGTTTCGTAGAATCGAGCGGTGTTGGGTAAAACTACCTCTAGTAAAATCTATTCTATGTTCAGTTTCTTTCTCTCCAATACTTTGTTGGTTTTACTTTACTCATGTTTGTATATTAGCTGAAATATTTACCAATACATATATCTCTATTAAATGTTAAATATGATTGAAAGAATAATCTGCTGAGAAGTCAAGTTTGGTAAGTGAATAATTTTCACCCCTGTAGCAGTTATGTCATCGCCAATGTTGAGTCAGACTCTAACTAGCGTAAAAAAATAGAGATGTTGTTAAAGGAATAATGAATATACTAGTTTCAACCTGTGAAAATTTCACGGTTTTCTTATCTTAATATTCTGGCAATATTAACTTTACAGTTAATGATTGAATAAACGCATAACAAATCTATGACATGAAAATATCCGTAGAAATTCCGCCATTTGAACTTGACAACCTTGACAAAATATTGCAATAACAATCACAAATATGTTCTCTCTTTCCTTCGTTCATATCATTTCTCATTGCCTGAAATCCTTCTCGATTATATTCACAGATTGCTTGTCTCTCTTCTTCTCGTAATCGTTCTTGTCTTCTTCTCTGCCGTTCTCTTGCTACCTCTCTTTGATATGTTATTCTTTCTTCCATTACAATGATTTTCTACGGAAATATAATGCATTTACAAAATACATTTAATTTCATTCATTACAGCAAAAGCGTGACGCACGTAAGTACTAGATTAGTTTTTATTATAATATAATATAAACACTACGACTTGTTATGCTGTTCACGGCGAGAATTGAAGGACTGATTGGACAAAATAAATAAAAATAAACGGATAAGAATTATTTTTCTTAGTTAAAGGAGAATCAAGGTGAAAACAGCAAAGAAATATTTCAAATTATTATTTACATCACAAAACGCTAGAAAAACAATAATTCTCTCTCTCTCTCTTTCTTTCTCTCTGTCTCTCTCTCTTTCTTTCTCTCTCTCTCTCTTTCTCTCTCTCTCTCTCTCTTTCTCTTGCTCTCTCTTTATGAAATAGGATATATATTTTACAATTATTCTTTTTTGTTTTATACGTTCCCTTTGACGCTTTCTTTTCTTTATCTTGCGTGTTCGTGTGCACGTCGTCCGGCGTTCTTATGTTTATTTTTTTTTTATGTCTGTGTGCTTGAAATACTGTTGTCATATCTGGTAAGGCGCCCCTGGTGTCCGTCTCAATGTTCTTAACAGGCTACAATCTGTAATGTAGTAGGTCCCGACCTGGCAGTTTGACTTCAGTCACTTTCTCACCAGCTGGATGTGTCTCGTCTATAAATATTTTCATGGCTTCTGCTCTGGAGAACTTACGTCACTGGTGCCCCCTCCACAAGAATTTACACGTGCAACCAGACTGACAACAAGGTCCTATACTTTTACAGTTAGATCAACCAAATGCAGGCGACAATTCTACTTCATCATCTTCTTTTCTTGCACTTCCTTTCTGTGGAACTCCCTTCTATACACTTGCTTTCCTGACGGCTACAACCTCCAGGTATTTAAATGCAAAGTCAACTCTCATCTCTTTTCCGCTAGAACCGTATCTGTCATGCTATTCAACCCATAGCTGGATGGAGAAGAGATGGACAATACCTTTCCAAAGAGTATTTGTGCACAAAGAAATGAAACGAATTTGACTGTAATTAGAACTCAGTTCTCCGATTTCTCATTCCGAGCCGATATCCATTTCTACGACTGTAACTACTCGGTCTAAAAGTAGCGAAAATTAAAAATTCTAACAGCATAAAACTATGTACAATGAGTTTACAGTGTTCCCGACCTACGACGATTCCTGATGAAGACAGTACCTCCCATTAATATATTAATAAAATCTTGTACTATCATTCTGATGTAGGGCACTTTCGACATCGCGGCTTAAAGACGCACCACTACATGTGTTGGAGCAGCGAATGAATACGTCATCAGGCGGTAGTATACGTGGAAGGAAGAAGCCGTTGTTAATAGTCGTGCATCATACGCTGTATTTGATATATATATATATATATATATATATATATATATATATATATATATATAGCATAGTGATGATCCACGTATACTGTCTTAATATGTATAGGAAAGAATATTAAAACCTTTTGAGTTTAAAAATGTGTTGTTTTTTTTTTGACAGTATTTGTTTATTTTTATTATATTTTATATTTCAGACCGCCCTCGGTCCTTCATCAGAAACAAATGATTTTAAAATTTGAATTAGTAACGTATTTCGCGAGATTTCGCGAGAGCGTCAATAGAGAGTTTGTTTACATCACGTGACGCGTATGTTTACATCACGTGACGCGTTTGTGGAGAGTGTTTTTTTCCAAGTACTTTCAATCCCTTACCGAGATCATCTTCAGGAGTGGGAGTTATGGTAACAGAAAATAAACGCAAATCTGTGTTGCTAAAAATTACTGTAAACTTTTTCTGCTTCAAATATAACGGCTGACAAATTCACAACGGTCATTAGAACGTGAAAAATACCCAAATGTATATATATATAATTTGGCCCTTCATTATAAATTCAAGGCGAAAGTCCGTTTTTCCTAGGGTATCTCTCGCCCAAACTTTCCAACGCTCCTTTTTTATTACTTTTTTGTTGTACAGTATTTTTTTTATCCTACATTATGATCCTAGTACTGTGTTAGCTTTTGTAAGCTACAAAGTACGTGAATTCCGATTTTCGTCGAATATCGACTTAAAACTTAAGTCTGTTCCAGGAACGAAACTTCGACGTACACCGTGTACCCACTGTATTAAGAACGTTGCAAAACACTTCAGAAAATTTTCGCTATGCGATCTCTCAGTGGAAACCACATATTCGGATTATTAGCCGTTTAAGATAGACCAGATATGGTGGCTAAGAAAATTCGTTAAACCCAATTACAATAAAACTTATCCTTTATCAACGTAAATTGTAATTGCATCTCCTGTCCTTCTGGGCATTGTTTGACAGTACTGGCTCGTAATTGGTGAGTTTTTAATTCCGAAGACTTAGAAACTATCACCTGGAGTTTTGAAGATAATATTTCTTACTACGCTCATAAGTCGACCGTCTTCACGACCTCGTTCAAGGAAGACAGCTCGTGGCTGTTTGTATTTCTGCTACTGTTTCACTATTAGCTTAATATATCTCCAGAGGTCCAAGAAGTAATTGATACATTGCTTTCATATCGCATTCACGATAATATAAAATTTATTTTCTTTTCGACTGTCTTTCTCATCCAGAAATGTAAGAACGACGAGAGACCCAGTTCGTACTCGCTTAGGTTATCTTAAAAAAGAAACTCGCTCGTAAACTAGATGACGTGTCCAAGTTCTGCCATTATAAATAATTTTAAAGATATTAAAGACTGACTCGTTAAAACTGAAGAGTAACCTCGACAAATACATTTCTTTAACAACTTCATCACGATCCGTCACGACTATCGTAATCCATTAGCGTCGTGGACGATCCACATGTACTGCAGATAAGACAGCAGTGGTGTATCTAGGGAAAGATAACCTAAAATACAAGATGTAAAGTACAAGAGGTAGTTGGCGCTGCGTTGTTATGTGGACCGAGATACATTTGTCATTCTGGTATAGATATTTACTCTACTCTCCCACTGAAGCGAGATATGACAAGATCTTTTTTAACGTGGGGAGCCCGACCAAGTACAGACGGTCGAAGAAACAAACATTCCCCAGTCCTCTCAAACGCCGGTTGAGGTAGACCCGGTGACGAGCACCTGGTCCACTCCTCTGTTGCAATGGGGTGGCGCGCTCGCAGGACACTGTTCCCCAGGACCGGGCATCTGAACAGTATAATTTTTCTCAGATGCACCTCTGTCCTCGCGGACGGAGTTACAGCTGAGCCGCACGCACTCTGTCTTCGAGGACAGAGACGCAACTGAGAAATGATTTTTGTCCCTACCCATCCCAAAAATGTGACAGTTAACGATATTTACCCTACTATCCAACTGGAGTGAGATGTGACAAAAGATCTATTTTAAAATTTGAAGCTAGACCGTATACGGATGAGCGAAAGAACAAAAATTCTCCAGTCCCCTCAAATGGCTGTTGAGCTGGCCCCGGTGACGAGCACCTGGTCCACTCCTCTGCTTCAATGGGGTGGCGCGCTCGCGGGACACTGTTCCCCGGGACCGGGCATCTGAACAGCATAATTTTTCTCAGATGCACCTCTGTCCTCGCGGACGGAGCTACAACTGAACCGAACTATGTCTTTGAGGTCTGAGACGCAACTGAGAGATGCGTTTTTGGTCCCTACCCGACACAAAAATATGCCAGGTAAGTATCAGGTTGTCATTCTTGTATATTTGTGGCTAGTCTGTCTTCAGGGCTTAACGTGTGTAGTAGTGAGTTAAGTGAGAGTGTTATATTTAGAATATTAACATAGTGTGCGGGTAGATATGATTTTTACACACGACGGGAAAAGTAATGGGCGCGAGACTTGCTTTAAAATCAATAAGTCAAAAACAAAAAAAATGCGGACATATGTTATTATGGATTTTTGTTTTGTTTTGGTTTAAGGAACCCGTCCCCAAAGTGTCTAAAAGAGTTTTGGTGCACACTACACACACACACACACACACACACACACACACACACACACACACACACACACACACATATATATATATATATATATTTATATATATATATATATAATGAATTATTTTGAACATGATTTTTACCGATGCTCGTATTTAAGTAGATATTCTGTTTTTAATTAAACAGTATTTTATATTTATATCTACCGGCCTGATTATTTCACGATAAATTTTTATGACGAAAATGTGTGCTATCCAGCAGGATTCGAACCTGCGACCCCTATTTACATAGGGGAAGCTACCATTTGATCTGGCACTGTCTTAACCTTAAATTGTGTTATATAAGCATGGTAAAAACCTCGTCTGATCAAGAGGCTATTCATGGTCGAGTGGTTAAGAGAGTACCAGAGCAAATGGTAGCTTCCCCTATGTAAATAGGAGTCGCAGGTTCGAATCCTGCTGGATAGCACACATTTTCGTCATAAAAATTTATCGTGAAATAATCAGGCCGGTAGATATAAATATAAAATACTGTTTAATTAAAAACAGAATATCTACTTAAATACAAGTATCCGTAAAAATAATGTTCAAAATAATTCATTACAAATTGTCGGTTGCTTATAACCAAGTTTCGTTAATTTCCGTAACATGTTTATATGTATACATATATAATTAAATATGGGCTTACTCACTGCTTCTTATGCTTACAAATATATATTTTTAAAAAGACTAGAAGTGTTTTTTGACAGGTTGAAGGCAATAAAAATTATAGCTCTTGTATTTTAACTGATTAATGTCCGTATATTCCAATTGAATGTATGAAGAATCATTACACGATTAATTTTTCAAGCTTTCTACTCGCATCAATCATTGTCAAGAAATAATGTGTTTTTGGTGATTATTAACAATCCTGTGAGTACAATGTATCGTAAAGTTTAGTTGTTTGAAATGAAGACTTAGAAGATTAAATTATTGCATGAACATAATATCACGTAAACGTTATGTTAATTTTTTTTACCATTTTTATATGTTATTGCACGTAAATATGGCTGAGTATAGATTTTGAGAATTTATATCACATTTTAGTAGGTACTATCGGAGAAAATGCGATGCATGAAGCTTAAAATTAATTTTAGTTGGTACCAATAAAAAAAACGTGATGCCTAATGTTTATGATTAATTTATATCAAATTAATTAGGTGTTACCATAGAAAACACAATACCTTAGGTTTAAATTAATGTATAAGACATTTTCGTAGGTATTCCAGAGAAAACGCGGTACCTAAATTTTAAATGAATTTATATTACATTTATTAGGTACTAAAGAACTATTTCAGAACGTTTTTATTTTAGATTTAACTTCAAGCTAATATATTAAATTTAATATTTCCAAAATGCAAAATACATTGCTGTATTTCACAAACTAATTTAAATTAAAGCGTAGGAGATTTCTTGTTTGCTAAATAAGCACCTATTTTTGTAGCCTTTTATCGCAAAGTTTTTCTCTTTATTAAGAATTTCCCAAAAATAAAATATACTTTTCTGAAAGTTTATTTGAGGAATATTAGCAGATTTAAAGAATAAGTCATTTGATTTAAAACAAGTATGATTTGCTTTATGCATAAAAGTAACATAGAAATGGATTTTTAAAAACGAAAGAAACTTTTTATTAATATTAACAGCTTGGTGTCTACTCGATGACAGAAAAAGTTTAACTTAGTATCATTATATTGCGGCTTTACTCATAAAAATTACTGAAGTCTGCAACGCGAGGGCTTTTACGTATTTAGTAATTTGAAAACAGCAAGGCATGTGAGGGTGGTCTGATGTGTAAGAGCTCGGAAGTGTTAATCGGTGATACACCCGACCGTCCATAGAATACCGTCGTCATATCTGGTCAGGCGCCCCTGCAGTTTGTCCCAGTGTTCTCGATAGGCTTCAAAAGAGAATCTCTAATGAGATCGGTCCCGATATGGCAGCTCGGCTCCAGCCACTTTTTCACCGGCAGGATGTGGCTTCAATCTTTCTCTTTTACAGATATTTTCATAGTTTCTGCTCCGACGAAAAGTCACTGGTATCACCTCCACAGGAATTTACTCGTGCAACCAGACTGGCAACAAGGTCCCACCCTTTTACAGTTAAATCTACCAAATGCAAGCGACAATTCTACACCATAAGCTTCTTTTCTCGCAATTTCCACCTGTGGAACTCCCATCCCTGGCCTATCTCTTGTCGCGGCATGCTAATATCTTCACTTTCTTGTCGGCCTCTCTATAGATCTTCTCCTGTCTCTCACATAGTCGTGGAGATTTTGTCTGCAGCATCTTTTTCTTGATCTTTTTTCTCTTCTCTATGGCATCCAATGTTTCTTGTTGGATCCAGTCTTTGTTTATTTCCTTCTTAAGATGGCCTATCTTCTTGCTGCTTTCGGTGTATAGTGAGGTGATTTCTTTTCACTGTGTCTCTTCTATAAATATTTTCATGGTTTCTGCTCTGACGAGTTTAGGACACTGGTGTCACCTCCACAAGAATTTACTTATGCAACCAGAGTGGCAAAAGGTCCCACACTTTTACAGTTAAATCTAGCCGACAATTCGACTCTGGCAGCTTCTTTTCTTGCACTTCCCGCCTGTGGAACTTCTTTCCATATAATTGCTTTTCTGATTCCATTTAAATTCCTCCAGGAATTTAAATGCAATGTCAATTCCCATCTCTTATCTACTTGACTTCAGTTCTTTCTACATCACCCCATATATCTTGTTCTTTTCCTTTCTCTCGACATGCTTAGATCACTGGTGCCGCCTAAGCACGAATTTACACGAGATACTAGATTAGCAACTAGGTCCCACCCTTTTACAGTTAAACAAATAAGATGTAACCGTAAATTCTACTCCAACAGCTTCTTTTCTCGCGCTTCCCGCCTGTGGAACTCCCTTCCACAAGTCTGCTTTCCCGACAGTTACAATCTCCAGGTGTTTAAATGTAGGGTCAATAGACACCTCCTATCACACTAACTCCCATTTATTCTCAGAACGCTCTCATTTACCCAACCCTCATTCTCGGTATCCTTACCCGCCTATCACCCACCCTCTGACATTTCCTATATTTAACCATTCTCGGTATCCCTACTCGCCTATCACCCACCCTCTGACTTTCCTATATTTAATCATCCTTTCTCCACTCTATGTAGCCCCCTGCGCAGTAGTGGCAGTGACATGCCTTGCTCGGGGTGAAACGCTTACAAAAAAAAAAAAAAAAAAATTCGCAACAGTCTTCACACCTGTGTTCACATCCTTCTATTGATCATACTTGATGTAACTGGTTCGTCTTTCTCTTCACTCTCCTTTTACTTAAACTTTTATTCTCTTGTGTTGATTATCGATTCGGTTTTTTTTCTTCTTCTTTTTTACGGTAATTTAAAACCTAGAAAATGTTTTCATATTTTAGAATTTATTTTAGAAAATAATGGTTTGTTTATACGGGTCTTACTAATTAACCCATTACTGGAGGATAGAAGATGTGGATTCATACCTTTCCCAAGTGTATTTAACCGTAAATGAATACAACGAAGCGGACTGGAATTAGAACTCGCCTCTACCGCTTCAAATTCCGAGATGTTATTCATTGCACCAGCTGTGCATCCAAACTAATACCCAAAGCGGTTATCCATTTAGGTATTTACCAGGTTGGGCGTTGCTTAACTTCCGTGTTTCAACGTCATATTATCGTAAACCTGTTGCTAAGTAAAAGTAATAGAAATAGTGTCTTGTGAAGAATAAAAAAAGAAAGCGTGTTGCGAATACTACTACTTTTAATACTACTACTTTTAATACTACTACTTTTAATACTACTACTTTTAATACTACTACTACTACTACTACTAAGAACAAATAGTGGTGTGCTAAGAATAAGAGGAAATGATATGTTGTAAAGAAACAGTGGATTTAAGAATGTATGTTGGGGTGCAGTGGATATCGACTCGGAACGTGAGATTGGGGTGCCGAGTACGAATTCTAGTTGAATTTCTTACATTCACCTACACACAAATACCCTTTGCAAAAGTATTAATCCCTCTCTACTCTCCAGTTATGGGTTAAATAATAGGACAGATTGGGTTCTATAGTTTTTGCTGGCAATCAGTCTACAGCAGAAAGCAATTGCAACCTAGTGCAGAATAATTTTCTGTCCAGTCAGTCATGTCACTTTCGAGACATGATCTCCCTAATCGTGAATCACGTGTAGCACTTAACTGACTGACTGTCTACTAAGAAAAATAGCGGTGTGCTAAGAATGAGAAGAAATGGTATGTTGTGAAGAAACAATGGACTGAAGAAGAAAAAGAAGAAGAAGAAATAGCATATTTGAAGAAGAAACAGTGAAGAATATGAAGAAGAAAGAGAATGAAAAGAAGAAGAAAAAGAAATAGAAATAGCGACGTGCTAAGAATAAGTAGAACAAGCATGCTGTAAGGAAGAATGGGTGAAGAAGAAGAAAAAGGACAAAGAAGAAATATTGGTGTGATAAGAATAAGAAATAACATGTTGTGAAGAGAAAATGGATTGAAGAAGAAAAAAGAAGAAGAAAAAATATTTGTGTGCTAAGAATAAAAAGAACTAACGTGTTTGAGGAAGAAACAGTGAAGAAGAAGGAAAAGAAGAAGAAACAGAAATAGCAAGGTGCTAAGAATAAGAACAAGCATGTTGTGAGGAAAAAACGGTGGAATGAAGAAGAAGAAGAAGAAGAAGAAGAAGAAGAAGAAGAAGAAGTAAAAAAGGAAAAAGATGAGATATTCATGTGCTAAGAATAAGAAGAAAAACTATGTGAGGAATAACAGTTGTTTGAAGAAGAAGAAAAAAAGAAAGAAAGAAGAATGAAAAAAGAGAAAGAAACGGAAAAGGAATAGCATAAGAATATGAAGAAATATCATTATGTGAGGAAGAAACAGTGGATTAAAAAAGAAGAAAAGAAGAACAAGAAAAAGAAGGAAAATGTGTGCTGTGCTAAAAATAAGAAGAAATAGCATGCTGTGAGGAAGAATGAGTGGATAGAAGAAGAAGAAGAAGAAGAAGAAGAAGAAGAAGAAGAAGAAGAAGAAGAAGAAGAAGATTTACATAAACCTTATAAAATCAGAATTCACAAAACGCCAACTGGTCGTATGTATGAAGCAATTTAATATGATAAGACAATCTCTTGGGTTAACAAATAGAAACATTATCAGCTACAGATAGGAAGACGAGAAGTATAAGAAGAAAACAGTGTCAGAAGAAAGAATAAATAATGGTTATATAAATAGATAAAATATCAGAAGGAAAAAGAGGAACGATAAATAAACGAAAGTAAAAAAAACAAACAAATGATGTAGTCGGAGGGATTCTTCAGTAGAAATCCTTCTAGTCGGGATGTTTGGTAAACGTAAAAGACGAAGTGTCGAGATTTGATTAATAAATTGAAATATTTTCTTGAACTGCTTGTAATTTGGCCATTTACATTAATTCCACGACTTTCATGGAAATAATAAAACCCATTACAAAATGACAATGTAGTATGGTAAAATAACTTTAATTTTATATAAGTATACAAGAATAGAAATCGGGGAGCCGAGTTCGAATTCCAGTTGAATTTCTTCCACTTACGGTGGATTGAAGAAGA
The DNA here is from genome assembly GCA_037127315.1 of Ascarosepion bandense. Classification (NCBI taxonomy): domain Eukaryota; kingdom Metazoa; phylum Mollusca; class Cephalopoda; order Sepiida; family Sepiidae; genus Ascarosepion; species Ascarosepion bandense. The sequence continues at coordinate 1,021,222 of JBBBDQ010000399.1, forward strand.
AGAAGAAGAAGGGTATTTGCACTTACGCACAAATACCCTTGGGAAAAGTACGAATCCGTCTATTCCCTCCAGTTATGGGTTAAATAATAGAACAGATTGGGTTCTATAGCCTTAGTCGGAAACCAGTCTACCGCAGAAAATAATGGCAACCTACTGCAGGATAATCTTCTGCCCAGTCAGTCATGTCTCTTTCAAAACATGATCGCCCAAGCGTGTATCACGTATGGCACTTGACTGACTGATACAAGAAGATATTTAAATGTATTGAATTAGATATGTACCTTTTTTGGTGGTTAGTATAAATCTTTGATAGAATAAAAAAGCGTAGTGCATACGTATATAAGTGAAACCGTATGGAAATGTTTAATGTTTATTTGATTCGGCCTTGTGTCATACATAACCAAACTCCCTTCAGCTTGCAAGTTTTTATCCAGAATTATCATTATCAGAAGGTTTTCATCAGAAGGTTGTTGGCAGCAGAAGGTTGGTTGTAGATTGGAATGTGTGAACTAGTGTGTAAAAATAAAATATATACATTTTCATGCTAAAATAAAAATTTATTAAAAGGAAAGAATAACAAGAATTCGTAGAATTACTGTTCAAATGAGAAACAAGTAATGAATTAAGGGTATCAAGGGTAGTAGAAAATGCTCGTAGTCGTAATTTGTTGGAAAGAGTTTATGCGTACGTACGTATGTATGTATGAGCGTTTGTTTGATATGAATGTCTTTGAATGGAGAAGAAGAAGCAAAACGAATCAGCACACGAGAAAGAAGGAAAAAGAGAAGGAATATCCGGGCTACTTGAAGTTTTTCCCGTTACCGTTTAGCTTGTCATCTCTGCTGCTTCCATCCCTGACTGACTGACGCTGATCGAAGCCGTTTATATAGTCCTTTAGAATTTCGCACTGGATCGTGAAATCTTCTGGGTTTTGCAAACCGCTCCATTTGGTCAGAAAATCAATTTAACATCTACTTGCGAAATACTCCTTCGATTTTTAAGCACATAGTCAATCATTTTTCTATTTGGGAAAACACAGGATTTCACACGTTATTGTGGATTTTTGTAAAAGTAAAAAGAAGGTGGATTTTAATTCTTAATTTCTTATCCGCCACATAAGAACAATGACATGTTTACGTGCGTGTTTGTGTGAAAGATTCAGTATGTGTATGTGCACATTAATAGTAACGTAGGTAAAAGAGGTAGGTAGAATTTAGTTCTTAGTGTAGACGGTGGCGCTGTAGCTGGAGTGGTCTCATTGTAGTTTGGTCAGTGCTGCTAAATGGGGCTTTGAATATCAGCAGCTAGCATGATATGGACTTTGGTGGCATTTGTGTGTCTCCTTGTTGGGACCAGACTTTTTAATTTTTATACCTTTTTTTTTCCTAAGAAATCGGCTTTAGAATAATATTACTTTAATAATTTCTAAATGGCTCTAAAAAGGCATGTGGTAAATCTACTACTACGTCCGTGCGATATTTTAGCGATATGTACATAAATTATGATGACTAATAAAACAATCTTTTTGATTTGTATCCCATTGTTGTGTATTGTACAGTTTAATTGGGGTGTTATAAGATGGAAGCATTTTATTGTGTCTTATTGCCTTATAAATATTTTGTCGGTCTATTTTAATGTTTATGCAGCTATTGTTGACTGAAAATTGTTTTCATATTTATAATTAATAAGTTTATAATTAACATAATAATTAGTTTTATTCAGTGAAATATGCTGAATATTTTATCCGTTATTTTAACTATACGACACCTCAAACAATGTTGGATAATTTAATGTCAATATAAGTCAGTTTTTTTAAATATTTTATTTGATTGATTCAGAAAATATTGGTTGTTTATTTATATCTGAGTCTACAGGCATTTAATTGGTTAAAGGATTGCGAGAAATTAGTCATGAGGTTGTAGGTATTGACTTAATTCGAGAATAGTACAATGTGCTCGTTTATATTATTTTATATATATTTACATAGTTAAATGTAGATTTTTCACATTTGTACCTATAGAAAATTTATTGGTTTGGCATAGTAAATATTAGTCTTTCGAGTTATTCTCTATTATATTATTGTCAGAATAATGTAAATAAAGCTCAAATAATTGTTGCCATAATTTGTATGCCTTCTTCAGGTGTTGGGAATTTGGAACCGAATTTTTTATTACGATATATCATTATGCGTAGTAATAAGTTATCTTCCTCTAGACCGACTCTATAACAAGTAACACCACTGGTATTAAACTCACATCACTTTGTGCCAAATCACTGAAACTAACCAATACCTATATCAACTGCGCCGTCTGTCCATAAGAACAACCACAAATGAATTTCTAGGACTTAAAAACCTAATGTTCAGCAATCATTTTTATCAGAGTTCATATTGCATTTTTTTTATGTTAATGGTTTTCTCTAGTATTTTTGGCGTTAATGGTTTTCTCTAGTATTTTTTTACTAGAGTTTATATAGCAATTTTTGACACTAATGATTTTTCTGAGATTTGTTGAATTCATGCAACCTCTCTTCCATATTCGTTGAAGGGTTTTTCAGGTATTCTAGTTTTTTGTTACATTGTAGGGTACTACTTATACTGACGATTTCCTGTTCGTATGTCTCTGCGTCGCCGCTTATGACTTTTACTCAATGTTGCAGGCAGCGGACGACCCATTTCTTTATATTTTATGGGTGTTGGCAGTTGCAGTTGAAGTATAGACAGATACTGAAATCTTAGGTCGTTTGTATTTGGATCTATAAGCATTTAATTGATTATGGGTTACTCACTTATACATCGTTCTGTTTGCATTTATTAGTTCATTGAAAAGTAAGCTATTCGTTTCTATTTGAAGCTATAATAGTTTGTTTAGTTTGGGAATATTTTAATATTGGCCCTTTACATTTGACTCTATAAGCATTTATTTGGTTCTACGATAGGTATATACTGACAATTCATATCTGTGACCGTCGGGAATTGACGCGGTGTAATGGTTAGCAATCTTGCCCGCTAAAACCATTACGACTAAATAGTGAGTTCGATCCTCACTGGGTGCCCCGTACTCTTGTTCTAGTGCCACAATTGGAGTAGATAGACTAAACTATCGCCCGGTCCACACTCCACCCACGTCTATTGAACAGTTGTAGAGGCTCATCCCTTGTTCCCTGTTTAGGATGTGGTTTCCGGCTTTATCTTTTCACTTTTCTTATTTTTTTTTTTAATTGGAGTAGATAGACTAAACTATCGCCCGGTTCACACTCCACCCACGTCTATTGAACAGGTGTAGAGGCTCATCCCTTGTTCCCTGTTTAGGATGTGGTTTCCGGCTTTCTCTTTTCCAATCTTTTCAATTTTCTTTTTTTTTTTTTCAATTGGAGTAGATAGACTAAACTATCGCCCGGTTCACACTCCACACACGTCTATTGAACAGGTGTAGAGGCTCATCCCTTGTTCCTTGTTTAGGATGTGGTTTCCGGCTTTCTTTCTTTTAATCTTTTCACTCTTACGTACCCCCCTGCACATCAGTGGCATTACCGCCTTGCTCGGGGTGATATGATTAAAAAAAAAACAAAAAAAAAACATGTAAGCTACGCTTAGAAAATCACGATAACAACTAGGTGCCACCTTTTTACAGTGAAACCGATTAAATGTAACCGCAATTTCTACTCTAATTGCTTCCCCAGCAGCTACAATCTCCAGAAATTTAAATGTAAGGTCAATAGACATCTCCTATGTTACTAACTCGCATCCATTCTCTCAAGCTCTTTTTTCATGTTCTCCACCCACATTCTCGGTATTTTCATCCATCCATTACCCTCATCCTGACATTTCCTATAACTAAACCCTCTTTCTCATCACTTTCCCCTATGTAAACCCTTGCGCAACAGTGGCAGTAGAATGCCTTGCTTGGGGTGAATTGATTTAGAAAAAGATCTCTGTGTAAACAATCACTTGATTCAGAGACAGTTAAATATTGTTTTTTTCTTTTATTTGATCAGCATTCATTTAGTTTGAAGGTAGAACCTTTTGAGGTGAGAGATCTTTGTGCAGCACTTGCAGTCGGCATATTAAGAAGCCTGCTGACGGTACAGATAAAATGGGGGGTGAATAAGAATGGCGCCACTGGGACAAAAACGCAAGAGAAGAGTTTAAAATGTTAAAAGCTAAAGAAGAAAGTGAGGAATATGTCAAATAGCCAAAAGAAGATAGAATTGTACATGGATTTTAGGCTAAAAATTCAAGGAAACGGAAAAAATAAATGGAAAGAAAGAAAAACACTGCTTGGTTTGTTTATTTTCCGGCTTTCTAGCCATTTCTCTGTTATTTAAAGCGAAACATAAATTAAAATTACTTTTGTAGGGAAATTGAATATTTTATTAACAATTTGTGAGAATTGCAATCTTTTTTAGGTAGAAACTGTACTGCTTAACCCATAACTAAGAAAAGAGAAGAAAAAGAAAATATCAGTTGTGAACATAAAAATGCACTCTGATGACTAAAAGTGAGAAAAAATCACATCAAAAGACAAGATAATAATAATAATAATAATAGTAATAATAATAATAATAATAATATAAAGACCTGGAAATTGAAATAGAAAAAATGTGGAAATTGAAAATAAGAGTTGTGCCAGTGATAATAGGTGCACTTGGAATGATAAAAAATGGAACAAAACAACACATTGAAATAATCCCTGGAAACCCCAGCTTAAGAGATATATAAAAAATTGTTTTAATAAATACAGCCCACACACTGCGGAGAACTTTGTCTATGTAACGCTAGGGAAGATAGGGAAGATAGAAAAAACATGAAATGGATCCATAACAACACGCCACGACCTGCCTTAGGTCTCCCCGCAGACTTGGTTCGTAGTGCGACCATAATAGAAATCGAAATATGATGGAAAATGACATAATGATAATAATAATAAACAAAATAATAATAATCATTTGTCTTAAGTACAGCCCACACACCAAGGAGAACTTTCTCTATGTAACGCTAGGGATGTTAGAGGAGATAGAAAAAAACATGAAATGGAGCCATAACAACACACGACGACCTGCCTTAGGTGTTCCTGTAGACTTGATAGGTAGTGCGACCATAGCAGAAATCGAAATATGATAAAACATGACATAATGATAACGATAAATAAATACCAAGAAACAATAGATCATCTAATCTCAGGTTGTTCTGTACTTGCCCCAAATGAATATAAAAACAGTCACGATAGAGCGGGGCAATATTTACACTGGACAATGTGCAAACACTATGGAAAATATGTAAACAAACACTGGTATGAACATCACCCATCACCGGTTAAAAAAGTAGAAGATGTCACCATTCTATGGGATTACATCATCCTCACATGCAGGAAGATTGAAGCAAATAGACCGGGCATAGTTGTTAAAAAAAAAACGAAAAGAAACAAATTGTTTACTAATTGATATGAGATGCCCAGCGTACTGCAACCAAGAAAATTGAAAGAAATATCTTAGCATAAATATCTGGAAATCAAAATAGAAAAAAAATGAAGAACTTCAAAAGAACAATAGTACTAACCATAATAGTTGCGCGTGAAATGATTAAAAAAGGAGGAAAAGAACACATTGAAAAATTCCCTAAGCGAAATAGAAAGAAATGGTTTTGATAAGTACAGCCTACACACTAAGATAAATTTGACTATCATTAGTAATGTTATGGGAATTTAAATTTAGCCATAACAACAGCTTTAGGTTTCACCGCAGACTTAGTAGGTAATGTGACCATAGCAGATGTTGAAATAAAATGATGATGAATATAATATTAATAATAAAATAATATGAAGAAGAAGAAGAAGAAGACGAAGAAGAAGAAGGTGTTTATTTGATTCTGAGAAAGATATTTGTTGTTTGTTTATATATAGGTCAATAAGCATTTACTTGGTCTGAGAATAGTAAAATACTGAGGTTTCATATCTGAGTCTGTAAATATTTAATTGATTTAAATACATGTAATATATATATATATATATATATATATATATATATATATATATATAATCTGTACGTGTTTACTTCGTAGGCAGCAGCTTTTGGGAGGATCTGACCTTCAGTATTTTGACAAAACCAGAAAAAAAATATATGTAAAAGATAAGAGAATTTCAAGTTATTTTTTCGCTCTTTCTTTTATTTTCCCCTCCCAGAAGTGTCTACCCAAGGAATTCTTTCTTTTAATTTTCCTTTTTTTTTTATTCTTATTTTATTTTCTCCGTGGTATGTGAGTGCTTAAATTTTGTTAAAACTTTCTCGTTTTTTTTTGTATTATCTTCCCTTTTTTGTTCTTGCTTTCCTTTTTATTCTGCTGCTGTAGAAGCTGGCCATTCATGCTGGCTTCTTGGTATTAATATCAGTCCTTTTACCTACCCGCTTATTGCATTAGAATGTTTGTTTAACTTCTTCTACTTCTTCTTCTTCTTCTTCTTCTTCTTCTTATTATTATTATTATTATTATTATTATTATTATTCTATGTGCCTTGTCCTTTCAGAACGTAGGCGATCATGGCTTTCCAAGTCTCTCTATCCCTTGTAGCTCTTATCACGCTTTCTTCTGTTACACCACGCAACCCTCGTTGCTCAGGCCCTTCAAATATGTTATCCGCTGCTTTTTTCTGTCTCCTTTTCCCTATACCTGGCCTGTTAGTATCAGATTCTCCAAGCCCTTCTTCCTCATTGTATGTCCCAGGAACTTTTGCTGTCTTTTCCTGGTGCTCAGTATTAATTTCCTTTTAGTTTAACATCGCATTGTCAAAAAGCTCTGATAGTAGCCGATTCAATTGTCCAAATAAGTTATTCTGATCAAAAATTAGAAGAAAAATGTCTTAATTGGTGATGAAATCATTTATGTTGTTTTTTTAGAGGTTTTTTCGGATGTATGACTTTGCAAGTTTTAATTCCTTGTTAAATCTGTAATTGATATCTTAAACCTTTTCTAAATTAAAATTTACTCTATTTTTTTAATAGAAGTAGATAGGATTTATCGTCCAGTCTATTCCCTCTCCCCGTTCTTTTAAGCGGAAGTAGAGACTCATCACTTCTTTCGAGTTTAGGAAGGGGTTCCTGGTTCCTTTCCCGTCCTCGGACCTTACTAGTGGTGCTGTCATAATTTGTTTCGGATTTGTGTGGATGGTGGCAGTGTCTCTTAAGACTGAGGCTACTTCCCGACTGGTAGTTAGGAGCCCGAACTCTTTCGTAGCGTCTCAAGAGGTTACTTTGATCAAAAGTCGCATAATATCTGGGTTCTTGCAGTGCCATGACTTGAATGGATGTTTTTCCCTATAAGCAAATCTGGTAAATCTGGGGCCACACTATGCTGCAGTTTGCGCCAGTTCCCTTCCTGCACATGTAATATTTGACGACTTATTGCTACTACTACCCTTGGCCTCTGCTTATCAAAATAACTCTATAGTCAATCAAGGATATAAAACTAAAACGGCCTACAAAATTTTCCGAAGCCCCTGATCATGTCTTCCTCTAATATCCGTGGTATTCGTTCTAACTTTTGCAGTGTGGAATCGTTTCATTTTGAAAGACATATTCCTTGAACTCACAATTTATCCGACCTGAACTGGAACGACTACATCGAAAGATGTGAGTTGTGGTACAGTGAATGTCGACTCAGAACGACAAATCGAGAAGCCGAATTCGAATTCCTGTTGAATTTATTTCATTCATTTACGCACTAATACCTTTGGATAAGGTATTAATCCGTCTATTCCCTCGAGTTATGAGTTTAATAATAGGAAAGATTGGATTCAATAGCCTTGGTTGGCAATCTGTCTACCACAGAAACTAATGGCTACCTACTGCGGGATAATCGGCCCAATTAGTCTTGTCTGTTTCGAGATATGAACACCCAAAGCGTGAATCACGTATGGCACTTAACTGACATCGAATCAGTTGCTGCATCTTCTGCCGAAACGGTTGGACTACTTTCTCAAGTCAAAAATGCTTTTTCTCGTCAGAATCTATCTTGCACATTTATAAATCTATCATTCGTCCGTGCATTGAATACTGTTGCCATATCTGGTCATCTTCTCCTATTATTGTTAAAATCTAAAGAAAGGCTCTGCAATGGAATCGATCCTGAATTGGCATATCGATTTCAGTCACTCTCTCACCGATGGGACGTTCCTTCACTTTGTCTTTTTTACAAATATTTTAATGGCAACTGCGCTGCTTCCCTGATCACATGAATTCAAACGGGCTACTAGTTGAGCATCTACAAACCAATCCGTCACTGTTGAAATAGTTAAATGTAACGGCCACAATTTGTTTTCTGGCACTTCCGACCTGTAGAACTCCCTTCCTTTTAATTGCCCCTCTGATAACTGCAATCTCAAAAAAATTAAATGCAATATTAATTAAAATCTGGTAGTATTATTTGTCTCCTCATTAAAGACAAAATATGGTACAAGATTTTTTAATGTGGGTGATCCGAGCCACATAGCTCCGGCAAAGATTAAATGTCTAATATTCCCCAGAAAAGACTCTACCCTTCGACGGAGAGTCAGACAATGTCAGAATTGCGTCTGAGTAAAGTTAATCGCTAGGCGGCAGTATTAATTGCAATTGATTTCCTTGAAATCCTATCCATTTTTTTTCTTTCCTAAAGACCCCCTGTGCCCAGTTTTTTTCTCTCGCCGTGACCTCCTCTCTACTAATAGTGAGAAAAACAGTTCCCCATCAGCCTTTTCTGATGAGGCTTGTTGCTAGCCCCGCAGCAGAATTAAAAATAAAAAAAAAACTTTAAAGAGTGGATGAACCTTGATGTAGCTCCAACAGGCCTATCTAGAGCAATTGTATAGAGCAGGCTCCATAGCCATGCATGCAGCCACCGAAGTCGAATATTGAAGGATATTTGTAACAGATATTAACATCAAAGGCAGGGAATTTCCTTAATGGAATCAGCGGCGAGGTGTCCGTAACCAGAGCGCAGTTTCAAGTTGGAGAATAGCGGCTGTAGTTTGCCCTGTAGCGGTTTGCTTTCCCATAACAACACCGGAATGAATAATTTTCGGGCTTTAAACTCAAGCAACTGGTTAGGTGCTGAACTGTGGTGCGAACCGACGACAAGTTTCCTTCAAAAAATGGTGTTCCAATGAGATGAACCACTGAAACAAGCGCACAAACCTACTCTCTCTCTCTCTCTCTCTCTCTCTCTCTCTCTCTCTCTCTCTCTCTCTCTCATTATTTATCTTGTTGTTGGCACCAATTCACATCCAAGCATCGGGATCGTCATCCTTTCCCTCTATATATTCGCTTTCTCTTCCTTGGCGGGAATGGATGTGAACCAAAGAGTGTTTGATAAGATCACTCGTATAAAATTGATTTTGGTGGACAACTCTTCGTGACGGGGAAGGCCACACACCTGGACAGAAGAGCGTCCCTCGCGGTTCAGATATCTGGCAAACCTGTCGTATCCTTGGTCTATCAAAATCCGTTTGGCCGTTTAGATCATTCTTTGCTTATTTCACTTTCAGGAGTTGAAACTCTGGACGGCTTCTATTTTTGGAGTACTGGGACAAGGACCGACCATATATATTTTACTTGGATGTCAGAGTGAACAGTTTGTTGTCAAAAGTACAACTCTGACTAATTATTCCTTCAATAATAGAAACGAATCAATAAATAAGTAAAGAATAAAACTGATAAGAGTATCAAATTGTCATTAAACATTTGAGAAATTTAATTTTGTTAAACGATGAACTGCATCTGGAAGCAATGCCTCTGAGTGAGAGGTTGTGAAGAGCAGGAAACCACCTCTTAATTGCTGTTGTTCCCAGGTCCACCCTGAGCCGGAGTGTTAGCAGCAGTTAGGGTCCCAGCTATGGGCAAATAGTTAACTCCCAAACTGGGGTCAAAATACTATAAAAGTATAAATATGCACTTTTATAGAAATATATACATAAAAATTGACTTTTATAGAAAAATATACATTTTTAAAGGAAAAATATTACCATAACACGTTTTTAAAGGAAAAAAATTATTCTCAAAACATTTTTGAACACAAAACTAGAAAGCGTTTCCATTTTTATAAAATAAAAAAAATAAAAACAAAATATTTTCATTAAAATCTGACTAAATCAACCTTCTCACTATAGCCGAACATTTAAAAAAAACACCTTAAAGCTCCACCTTTTTGGCATTAAATAACCCACAGAGGTGTTGATATGCCGTTAAACAAAAATCAAACTCAAACAAATTTATCCAGAATAACCTCCATTGCGGTCATAGAGATTGAGACACACGCGATCTCATAAACCTGGTCACATCGGACTGTCAAATGCTTGGTCTGTCAAGGTTCGACTTGATTATGTCACCCCGACTGGAGCTGTTCTCTTCCGCCAGGTTGACCGTTGAAATTGTGTATATCTTTTGTTCATTCTGCCGCTGGGGTTCTGGGTGGTTACAGTCTGTTCCTTCCTTTTCGAAACTTATCGGCATGGTGGCCCTACAGGTGTAGTTACTCCAAACTGCTTCGCTCTTAGGATCACTGTTTCAAGTACGTCCTTTCCAATAAAAAGGAAAGACCATATATATTTTACAGTGGATGTCGAATGAATATTTCGTGACTAAATGTACCATTTTGACTTATTATTATTTTCATGACAATAATAGAAACCAATCAATAAAAAAGAAATTATTAAAACTAATAAAAGGACCAAATTATTATGCACATCATTCGGAAAATTTTACACACTTTATGTCCAGAAACTTGTACGAATACAAGAAGAATTAAATAAAATGCCTAATCACAGTATCTTGTCAGTCGTCTTAAATGAAACTTATATGAAATGGATGAGTGTTGTGGTGCAGTAGATATAGCCTCGGAAAGAGAAATCGGGGAGCCGATTTCGAATTCCAGTTGAATTCATTGCATTCACTTACGCGCAAATTCCCTTGGAAAATGTATTAACCCGTCTATTCCCTCCAGTTATGAGTTAAATAACAAGACAGCTTGGGTTCTATAGCCTTGGTTGGCAACCAGTCTACCGCAGAAAGTAATGACAACCTGCTGCGGAATAATGTTCTGCCCAGTCAGTCATGTCTCTTTCGAGACATGATCGGCCAAGTGTGTATCACGTATGGCACGTGACTGACTGGCTAATATGAAAGAGAAAAACTGCCAAAATACACAACTGTGTGTGTGTGTGTGTTTCATGCCAAATCACGCATACTAAATCAAAGGAAGTTGTGAGGGTTTGTTTGCCTACATGCTGAAGATATGTGGCACATAAACATTATAGAGACGACTGAAAACGCTTGCTGACACAGATATTGACGGCCGTGTAAGTTGTTGTCCCAAACATGCGAAGAACGGGAACCATACTGAAAAGACGATGGAAGTAGTGGTACCGACAACCGGACATGGACTGGATTGATGAAATATGCTTTCAAAAAGCTAAACAAAGTATCACAAATCAGGAAAGCAATGTTTTTAAAAACAAAGAAATTAATGCTTAGTTGCTATGCGATATCCAACCTATCGTATGACAGTGAATGCTGGACAATCTCATCACAGATGAGGAGAAAACTGGAGGTAATAGAAACTGGGTTCTGCAGAAAGATATTGAGAATTTTATGGACAAAGCGAGTAATCAATTAGGAAGTCTTAACGAAAATGGCAACAAAACGAACACTTATATTCAGAACCAGAAATAAATTACATCAAGAGGATTGACGGTTTTGAAAACATAACTCTAACGTGGCATATCGAATGCAAGAGAGATGAGATAAAACAGCGAGTTACCCAACTGCAAAGTTTGAGTAAATAGATGGCGGAACGAGAGCTGAGAGGTATAGCAAAGGAAGAAATATATTTTATGGTCGCAAAGGGTAGGAAGATGGGGAGAACTATGACCGTGCAGTAACTAAAGATACACGACACACATAAGAAGATGAAGTGTTTCGAAAAGTCACTGTACATGTTTCCCTTGATGCCAATTCATTTGTCATGGAGCGAGGGAAATAAACGCAGATAACGTTTGAAAGATAACATAATTTGATAGCACCATTATTTAAGGGTGGGACTCAGTTTAACGTTGGAATCTTGAGATTTTGAAGAACAAGAATGTCAAAGCGAAAAAATAAGATAAACGCTAAAGAAAGTACGATTTAGTTTTTTTTTTCTTTTATAATCTACAATTCCTCCAAAAATTCTAAATGTGAACCATTTTTTATCCAATAGTCTTTGAGAGCAATTTTCAGATAGTTTTGTTTTGTTTTTTTTATTTATTTATTTTTAATGTCTTTTCAGTGAGAAGTCTAAAAATATTCACCAATCGCAATGAACGGGTGCTCTCTCGGGAATTTCTCTTAACTTGAGCGCCTGTCTGGACTTAGACTCAATTCACACCTCAGGTGAAATAACATACGATTCATCATTGCAGATGCAGAAAAAAAATGTCGGTTCCTAATACCGCTCCTGTAAATCGCTGATTCTTCTAACTACCCTAAATTCTTTTACGACGCGCTTGGTTGGTTTGTTTCGGTTAGCCGTGTATCAGCCTATATAGTGCATATATATAGATATATATATATATATAGATATATAGGCTATTTAATACTTTAATATTTAATTTAATAGATATATATATATAGATATATATATATATAGATATATAGGCTATTTAATACTTTAATATTTAATTTAATAGATATATATATATAGATATATAGGCTATTTAATACCGAAATCTAAATGTTCTATACACATATTTTTTCATCATTTTTTATGGGGTTGAGGTTTAATGATGCAAGTTTTTTAATTAACCCATAGCTGTGGAGAACAGATGGATACATGACATTTCCAAGGGCATTTACGTGTAAGTGAATATACGAAAAATAATGGAATCTCGGTTCTCCGATTAACAATTCTGAACTATTATCCATTCCTCCACCCACACACCCAAGCTAACAGCACTTATTATTCCCAAGCGGTCACCCATCCAGGTACTGAGCAGGTTTGACGTTGCTTAAAGTCCCTGATTGTACCAGAACCGGTGCTTCAACGACATGTAGCCATAAGCACCTATAAGAAATAGAGTTTTCACTCTCTAGCATCGAGAGCCCTCAAAAGCATCTCTCTTTCTTTGTAGGGATTAATCATTTTTCACCCTACAACCTGTTTCCCCTAGACCAGCTCTTCTCAAACTGGGGTCCGGGGTCTCCTAAGGGACCGGGAAAGGATTTCGAGGGTACCGCGAAGAAGCCACTCAGTTGAAAATTTTAGCTATTTGGGATTGTTACCAAGTCATAATGGCTGCGTTGTTGTTGGAAAGGGAGATAATATCTTTTCCTCTCGAACTCTGCCTTATTTACCTTCTTTATCTTTTTTTATGTATTAATTTTATTTCTTGAGTTACCTTCCTTGAGTTCTATTTTGGCCTTTGCTTATGTTTTAGTTATGTAAATCCATTGCAAAGGTACTCCAACCTATCTGAAGAGGAAGAAAATATTCGTGTTCTACATTTTGCATGATTTTATTCGAGTTGTTTGATGGAAGGTGAGTTGAATTCCTTGATTACATTTGAATTGCTTTGATTACAGGTGTAACAGTCATTATAACAGTATAACCAGCATCACTAGATTAAATACACCTGTAGCAGATGAAGTTAAAATGCACCCATCTCATTGAATGTACTTTTGATGTTTAAGGTTGCCATTTTCGCAATGAATAATTGATTTTCGAAAAATGTTTTTGTTTCAATAGAAATTGGTTGCCATTTTATGAATAAATATTTTGAGTTGCTATTTTTTGAATAAATATTTGTTTGCCAAAAATATTTTCTTTCAGTAGCCTATATATTAACTGTTGAATAGTAAGTCAACCGGGATTCAGTCCATTTTTCAGTCTGTTTTTCTGTAGATGACAAAAAAAAAAAAAAATTTCTCTTTTCCAATCTTCTCACTTTGTTTTTTTTTTTCTTTTTTCAATTGGAGTAGATAGACTAAACTATCGCCCGGTTCACACTACACCCACGTCTATTGAACAGGTTAAGAGGCTCATCCCTTGTTCCCTGTTCAGGATGTGGTTTCCGGCTTTCTTTTTCAAATCTTCTCACTTTTCTTTTTCAATGGATTAGATAGATCTATCTATCACCCGGTTCACACTCCACCCACGTCTTTTGAACAGGTTAAGAGGCTCATCACTTGTTCACTGTTTAGGATGTGGTTTCCAGCTTTCTTTTTCAAATCTTCTCACTTTTTTTTCCCAATTGGAGTAGATAGATCTATCTATCGCTCGGTTCACCTCCACCCATGTCTATTGAACAGGTTAAGAGGCTCATCCCTTGTTCCCTGTTTAGGATGTGGTTTCAACTTTCTTTTTCAAATCTTCTCACTTTTTCCCCCAATTGGAGTAGATAGATCTATCTATCGCCCGGTTCACACTCCACCCATGTCTATTGAACAGGTTAAGAGGCTCATCCCTTGTTCCCTGTTTAGGATGTGATTTCCAGCTTTCTTTTTCAAATCTTCTCACTTTTTTTTCGCCCAATTGGAGTAGATAGATCTATCTATCGCCCGGTTCACACTCCACCCATGTCTATTGAACAGGTTATGAGTCTCATCCTTTGTTCCCTGTTTAAGATGTGGTTTCCGGCTTTCTCTTTTCCAATCTTTTCACTATTACGTAGCCCCCTGCACATCAGTGGCGTTACCGCCTTGCTCGGGGTGATACGATTAAAAAAAATATGTATAAAAGTGTCCGCGAGCCATCTAAAATATTATAGAGAGACCGCCTTGCAAAAAATCCTAAAGGAGTTTGAGAACCACTTCCCTAGACCAAATCTCTCGCTGCTCTGTCCCGTTTTTCAGACTAACTACACTGTTTAGTTCAACTAAATTTAACGTTTAGAGATAAAACCCACTACATCACGCATTATAGTGAAACATCCTTCGTATATTATTGGTTTGGTGTCAGTTCTACACGAACAGCTTCCCGGAGAGCATGTTTGTACGATCACTACAGTATTGACCTGTCGGATAGAATGTTGTAGAGGGCGGTGACGGCTCACATTCTAACGGCAAACAAATGAAAGTAGGTGACTTTCCATTGTCTTCGGTACGGTTTTGAATTCAGAACAGTCCAACTTGGCTGGCTGCCACTCCAAGCTGGAAAGTTCAGTTTGCAGTGATATTTAACCCAACCTAGAATTAATAGAATACATAGTCATGCGTTTCTTAACGATGTTAATCTGTAGTGAACAAGACAAACGAAACAGAGACTTGAATTCAAATCCCTAATTCTATTTTTCTAGATCGATAGCCGTTACGTTAGTCGCACTTTCTTCTTCTTCTTCTTCTTCTTCTTCTTCTTCTTCTTCTTCTACTACTACTACTACTACTACTACTACGTGTCGTGTCTCTTTAGGATGTAGGCGATCATAGCCTTCCACATTTCCCTATTCCTAATGGCACTCAATAGGCATCTCCTAATCTTCTTCTATGTGCCTTGCTCTTTCAGGACGTAGGCGATTATATCCTTCCACATCTCCCCATCCCTGGTGGCTCTTAGCACGCTTTCTCTAGTAACTTTTTAAAGCCTCCGTACTGTCATCCACCTGATCAGACCCTTCAAATATGTTATCCGCTGCCTTCCTCTACCTCTTATTCTATCTGGCGTATTAGTGTCAGGTTCTCCAAGCCCTACTTCCTCATTGCATGTCCCAGCAACTTCAGTTGTCTCTTCCTGATGTTCATTATTAATTTCCTTTTCGTTTCCATTCTTTCCAACACTTCATCAATGCTCACATGCTCGGTCCACGATATCCGCAGCATCCTTCTGTAGAACCACATTTCAGCTGTTTCGTTTTCTCTTCATCTTTGTTGATATTGTCCAACTTTAATTGCCATATTGAAGAACTGACATCACATTGCAATCTAGTACTCTCTACTTTGTTTCTAGTGAAAGTTTCCTGTGTCTTAATACTTTACTCAGCTTCTAGAACCCATCCTTCATCATGCCAATTTGCCTTTGGTTCTCGGTGTCGCACTTTCTGTCTTCGGTTAGAACACTTCCCAGATATTTAAGTTTTTTTACCTGCTTGATTTTAATGTCCCCCACTTTTATTTGGCATTTTGGGTTGCTCTTTTTGCTGATAACCATGCATTCGATGTTCTTGCAGTTTATTTGTAGTTCTTTTTTTTGTCACTCTCTTCATCTACCTTCTGTAGGAGGTCTTGTAGTTTCCCTTCCGTGTCTGCAATCAGCACTGTATCGTCTGCGTACCTTATGTTGTTCAAATTGTGGCCTTCGATGACAAATCCTGGCATAATATCTAGGGTCCTCAAAATATTCTTGCTGTACAAGTTAAATAGATCCGGTGAAATACCTTTCCCAAACCCCGCTTTAAGATTCATTTGCTCAAGTCTATCAAGTATTTGCTCTGCCTCTTTTTCTCTGTTTATCTAACCAGTGAGTACCAGATTATCTAAGCCCACCTTCCTCATTACATGTCTCAGGTACTTCAGCTGTTTTTCTTTCCTGATGCTCAGTATTAATTTATGTTTTGCTTGCATCATCTACAAAACGTTATCTTTGCTCACATGTTCAGTCCGTGGTATCCTGAACCACATTTGGGTTGCTTCAAGTCTCTACTTCATCTTTGAGGAGATTGTTCAGTATTCACTGCCATATTGAAAAACAGACATCACATAGCAATCCAGTACTCTCGCCTTTGTTTCCAGTGAAAATCTCTTCTTTCTCCCACCGTCAACAGTTCTCAAATATATTGCAAATAAATCTAACTAATGATTTCATGTATGACGTTCATGCCATACTCTTTTGGAAAATGTGTTCTTTGGGCTTCTTGGTGTAGCCCTGTATAATTTCTCTATCTTTTAATCATCTTTGCATTCGTTCAAACAAGCACACTCTACGATTTTAATCGTTTTCTGATTAACTAAAAAAAATTTCTACTTCAGTAAATTCTTAAAAGTATTAGCCTCCATCTCTGTTTGTTTGGCAAACATATTTCCAGCCAGTGTTATCAACGGCCATCCTCGCCGTCTGTGGCTTTGAGATTAAGCATTCTATGGATTTGTCAGACTAGATTCCACATCTTTGCCGTTTCAATCACAACGTTTCGAACCCCAGCTTACCTCACAGACCACGTGCCGGCGTAATTAGACACGACGCGCCCATTTCCCAATGAGACAGCGTTCTTGCAATCAGACAACGTTCAAATTCGATAATTTTCGAAGAAATCGGTGACCACTCGTTGGTATGATCGCACGCGCAGCAGCCGGCTCCGTGGTAATCGGGCAAAATTCGAATTCGCTAAGTTTCGAATCAAGTTTTGACAGGAAGCGTCGACATTACTTCGGCTTTCCTCTCATGCGATCCTGTGACATGACATTTTTAACCCAATAAATTTTCTTGTGTTCCTTTGGAACATTGTCGTTATTTTATAAATACACCGCTTAGATCTACAGTTAATATCGCCCGTCTAAAGTTAATATGCAAATTACTTATGCCAAAATACATCGAATTTTGCTTCGAAAAGTTTTTGTTAAATTTTTTTTTTTTTTTAATCATGTCATCCCAAGCAAGGCATTCCATTGCCACTATTGCGCATGGGGCTACATAGGGGAAGGTAAAGAGAAGGAGTGGTTAGACATAGGGAATGTCAGGAGGAAGGTGACAGATGAGTAAGGATAGCGAGGATGAGGGTTGGGCAGATGGGAAGAGTGTTTGATAGAATGGGAGCAGGTTAGTGTGTTAGGAGGTGTCTATTGACCTTACATTTAAACTCCTGGAGATTATAGCCGTCGGGGAAGCAATCGTTTGGAAGAGAATTCCACAGTTGGGAAGTGCGAGGAAAGAAACTGTTGGAGTAGAAGTTGCGGTTGCATTTTATCGGTTTCACTGTAAAAGGGTGTGATCTAGTTGCTAATCTAGTATCTCGTTCAAATTCGTATTTAGGGGAAACTGGTGATCTAAGTTCATCGGAGCAGAAGCCGTGAAAGTATTTATAGAAGAGACACAGGGAAGCCACGTCGCGCCGGTGGGAGAGAGACTGCAGGCGGTCTGCCAAGTCGGTATCTATCACATTACAGACCCTCCTCTGAACCTTATCGAGAAGCCCGAGGAGAACAGCAGGGGAACCCGACCAGATATGTCAGCAGTATTCAATTCAATTTTCTTTGTAACTTTTTTCTAACTGCTCTTCTTATCATTTGACGTTCTCTTCGAAGCTCTTTTGATAAATCTTATGCGAACATTTCTATACTTTGTTATTTTCAATTCCTCTATATTTTTAGATTCTTCCATTATTCATGCTTAAAGAGATACGGAATAAAAATGAAAAAAACTTTATTAGATTTCAGAAGCCTTAAACTCATATTTAGTTAATCTGGATAATAACTTCAGGAATCAGTTTTTTATGATAAGTCCAATAAATATAATGTATATGGAAACGATGTAAAAATATTAACTCAAGGTTTGTTTTGGTGTATGATTTTCTTGTTTAAAATTTGACAAAATTTTCAAATCAACTTAGAGTTCTTAAGGTTCATGTGATCTTCAGATGGACTGCCTATATTTCAGATTTATTATATATTAGTTTTCTTAATCAGAAAGTAGTAAGTCTTGATTCTGTTGTTTTCATGCGTATTTTGAGACCCCTTAAAATTAAAGGTTTTTGATTCAAAAAACCTTAAAATTTTAAAATGAGTCAAAACATTTTAGCTAACACGAAAATATGTTTCCAAATAACAAGAGAAAATATCATTTCATTGGGCCAGTGGATAAACGTATTGGTTGATTAATCACAAAATGACTTGACCCAAAAGGTTGTGAGTTCAATCTCTGGCCTATGCGAATGGAACAAAATGCTTAGAAAAGTATCATGGCGAATTAATTAAAACTCAGAGAACTGGAGTTAGAGCAATCTACGTCTGTACATTAAATATAGGGTTCGGTTCGAATTTACAAAAAATATCACCTAAACGGCCGAAACCTCAGAAATGTGACAGTAAAGACGAGGGCAACAGCCCGATCAATGAAAAACCCAGTCTCTGGATTTACAAAGAGGAATATTACCCGCAACAGATCTTGCATTCACAGTTGAATCTCAGTTATATTATAATTGAAGTAAAGCAAAATCCTATACATTTATCAAATGAAATAGGTATGAACATTCCCCAAAACCGGTTACATAGACAGAAACTGTAAAAATCTTATGGGGCCTTACACTACACAAAGACAGAACAATCAAAGCTAAACGTCCAGAAATCGGGATAAAAGAAAACAGAAACAGAATGTGCTTTCATATTGACAGGGCAGTCCCTGCAGACTATATTGTACTAGCAGTATAGCCCGGCGTTGCTCGGGTGTAATGATAGCTTTAAAACTAATCCATGGTCCTGGAGCTCAAATTCTTTGAATGTTGGTACGAAAAACTAAAAAGCAATAGTTGTTTCCAGTTAAAGCAAAACCGTAGACTGAAAGAAAAATGAATGGATATAAGTCAAATTTGAATTTTCTGGTATTGATACCAAAAAAGTTTTTTTCGGCGTAAACTGAATTTTCAAGGCTTAATAAGTCCTCTGAGTAAATGGTATCATGGCTGAGACTAAGAACTACAATTATACCTACTTAGAGCCAAACCCGAAGCAAAAACTAAAATAAAAGGACTGAAAAAAATGCAGACATACAGGCAGATAAACAGACACACACACACAAACATCTTGCTTTATATATATATATATATATTATCGATTTTCTGCACTATTGTAAGAACTGCAACCTTGAAACTTTTGAATATCGTTTCTTATGTCTTTGTCTATGAGTGTATAAAATTTGATTAAAATCTGACCACTCCTCCTATAACCCGATTTTATCGATTATCGATTTTCGATATTTTTCGGTGGTACCTCGACACAAAACCTAGCTAAGAACACTCGCAGACGCTTATAGTACAACTGTGTAAATTTTCAAGAAAATCGGTTCAGCCGTTTCGGAGTCTATAGGTAACGGACAAACACAGACACATACACACACACAAAGTTCCATTTATAAATAAGTTTAGATATTTGAAGAACATCAGAAGCTATCAAAGTACAAGGACCTAAAATTGATATCTAAAAAGTATGGCAGGTGAGGACATCAATCATTTCAGTTGTACTTGGTGCCCTCGAAAAAGAGAAGCCAAAGACAGCAAATCTTCGCCACAGCAATACCGACATCATTGAAGCTATTAGCAACTGTGGATTATTAAAATGAGAACGAATAACTGCACTGAACTTGACGGCTCTTAAGAAGGAAAATAAAAAAAATGGAACTAGACCTCTCTCAAAGTTAATGCACGCTTAAAATGTTACTGGACTTCAGTAGTGTTGGGACGCCCGCGCCTATTCGGCTATAATGGACTATTCCATTACTATGTAAAGTAATGGTGGCATCTACGTAGGTAGAGTGTTCCGAGCAGCCGTACTCTACTACGATGCTGTCAAATCTCTGCCTTCGGGTAGAGGGCGCTCTCTGCTTCCGAGCAGAGAGCTATAACCCAGTCGTGGTTCCGCCGAAGGGTAGAGGCACGACTGGGCAAAAATAGACAGACATTTTTTGGCCGGGCTTTATAGCCCGGAAATCCCAGTTATAACTGACCATGTGCCACATGTTGCCCTAAATATCTCAACTAAATATAGAGTGTGCCGAGCAGCCGTATCGACAAATCAGTCGTAGACTTCCGGTGACGACCCGGAAGTACCCATTGCTCATACTACGTCTTACGACGGTTGAGACGATTAACCTCTATTCTTGTATTGTATACTAATAACCTTTGTAAATACTATTTTCACGGAATACAACAATTAACCTATTCCTGTTGTTGAGTTATTTATTCTTACTCACGACATAACAAGTAGTTAAAACGATCTAAGGGAGGTAATTCAGTATTTGACTTTACAAAATATAAAAATACAATTTAGTAATAAAAACGGAGAAAACCAAGAAACATAACGGATTCAGCTCAAAATTTAAGCAAATCGCACTAATCAGGGAGCTAAACATCGCTGAAAGTTTCATCCGAATCTATCCAGCGAATCTTGAGATATATTGAGATATATTGACGACGGACAGACAGACAAAAAAATGCGACCGAATACAATACAATAACTTCACCTTAAGAAGGAGTTAGCAATAATTTAAAATATGATAATTTGAGTGGATCAATTTTCTTGTACTGCTTCCATTTCAAAATATTGGAAAGTATTTTTTTATATTGTCTGCGATTAATTATTTCCTTTCTAGGTGATCATGGACCGAGCATGGGAGCAATGTTGAAATTTTGGAAAGGATAGAAACAAAAAGGAAATTAATATTGAGCATCACAAAGAGACAACTAAAGTTCCTGAGACATGCAATGATGATGTAGGACCTGATACTAACCAGATAGAGCGGAAAAAGACAGAGGAAAGCAGCGGATAACATATTTGAACGGCCCGATCAGGTGGATGACAGAACGGGGGTTGCCTGGTGAAACAAGAGAAAGCCTGCTAAAAGCTACCAGGTATAGTGAGACGTGGAAAGCCATGATCGCCTACGTTCTGAAAGGACAAGGCACATAGAAGAACAAGGTGTTCTCTCCTCAGCATCCTTCTTCATCTCATTTGTTTCTAATTGCACTCCAATTCATTGATATGACTGTTAGTTCATATGTTAGATTGGTGATTACACAACATAGTACAGTGGTACCTCTACTTGCGAAATTAATTCGTTCTGGAAGTCGTTTCGTAACGTGAAAATTTCGTAAGTTGAGACGCTTTTTACTCTAAAAATGCCCTAGTCGGTTCCAAGCCCCCAAAATTCGGACATAATTTTTTGTATAAATTATAAATTACATCAAAATATGTAACAAATACATGTTAGAATTAGATTCTTCCTCTATGTACCCTGTCCCTTCAAGACGTAGTCGATCATGGCTTTCCAGGTTTGCCTATCCCTGGTGGCTCTGAGCACTCCTTCTCCTGATACACCATGCAATCCTCGTTCCGTCATCCACCTGATTAGGTCCTTCAAATATGTTATCCGTTGCTTTCCTCTGTCTTTCTTTCCCTCTAACTGGCCTGTTAGTATCAGATTCTCCAAGCCCTCATTGCGTATCCCAGGAACTTCAGATGTCTCTTCCTGATGCTCAGTATTAATTTCCTTTTTGTTTCCATCATTTCCAAAACCTCATCATTGCTCACGTGCTCGATCCATGATATTCGCAGCATCCTTCCGTAGAACCACATTTCAGTTGCTTTAAGTTTTTCTTTCATCTTTCATATTTCATCTTTCATGGTATTGTCCAGCATTCACTGCCATACTGAAGGACAGACATAATGTATCAATCCAGTACTCTCTTCCTTGTTTCTAGCGAAATTGTCCTGTATCTTAATACTTTACTCAACTTCTGGAATGCTTCCTTCGCCATGCCAATTCGCCTTCGGATCTCTGTGTCGCACTTTCCGTCTTCTGTTATAACGCTTCCCAGGTATTTAAATTTTTGTACCTGCTTGATTCTGGTATCCCCGACCTGTATTTGGCATTTTGGGCTGCCCTTTTAGATTCAGTCAATTAAGTGCCATACGTGATACACGCTTGGGCGATCATGTCTCGAAAGAGACATGACTGACTGAGCAGAAGATTATCCCGCAGTAGGTTGCCATGCTTTCTGCGGTAGACTGGTTGCCGACCAAGGCTATAGAACCCAATCTGTCGTGATATTTAACCCATAACTGGAAGGAAGAGACGGATTAATACCTTTCCCAAGGGTATTTGCGCGTAAGTGAATGCAATGGATTCAGCTGAAATTCGAACTCGGCCCCCCGGTTTCTCGTTCTGAGTCGATATAATGTGAGTTGTACATAACATAAAGAATAAAGAACAAAGAATAAAGTAAAGAATAAAAAATACATTTACCTTTGCGGTTGGGCGACTATGTGAAGACAACGGTGAGTCGGGTGATTGAGAGACGAGACGAAAGCCTTTGTGGAGGAGACAAAGGGTTGACAGCTGAGAGAAAATAAGGAGTCACTTGAGGAGGCATTGAGGTGGACTCTGGGACTCTGGGCTCTACGAGTAGCAGTGCGTATTTTGAAATTTTCGCCTTTCGTATTCTGAAATTTCTTTCGTAACAAGACGCAATATTTTTCCGAAGAAGCGTTTCGTAACCTGAAAATTTGTATGTATAGTCTTTCGTAAGTAGAGGCCCCGCTGTTTACGTAATAATTGAAAATGGAGAAATAGTTGCAAAAGAAATATATAACTAAGTTTTTTTTTTTTTTTTTTTTTTTACCACGTCGATTGAAGAATACTGTATTTTCATTTTACTTGAGAGGAAAAACATTCCCATTGTTCTCAGACCCGGATACATCGGCTTCTCAATGGTCGGCCTCAAATCTAATCTTCGTGAGGAAGCCATTATTACAAGACTCTTTGTTGAAGAAAAAATTTGTGTGCATGTGTTGAAGGTGAATATGATCTGAAATTAACGATGAAAATAAATTCATCAATTTACTCAACAAATTTTTGTCTTTTTCAGTATAGTGTCATTTCTACACAATACTATTAACTAAAAGCTTCACAAGTTCAGAACAGGTTTAATATATTAGTGATAAGAAAAAAATAAACTCACATAAATGTAACAAGCGCTCACACAATATATATATATATATATATATATATATATATATATATATATATATATACAGAAATCTACCACGGTTTCGCCTAACGGCTCGTCAGGGAAATTTTAATATTGGTATTGCTGTTGCTACAGTTAATATTATTATTTTATATTTTATATATATAGTTTGCACTACTTTGGTATTGAGCGCTTTAGTGTTAGGCTTTTCGTCTTGGGTATTTTTTCTTTCTTACGAGTGCTTGACTTTTTGTTCATGTACTTCGTTTGTTTCTTTTTATGCTTCCCCTTTTTTTCCCTTTGAAATTGTTCTCGGTGGGTTATATAAGACGATTTGAATTATAGCTTGATTAATACTAGTTTTACTATTGGTATTGTTGTTGCTATAGTTAATATGTATATATATATATATATATAAAGAAAAAAGTGCGAGAAGCCCTGAAAATTTTGTTTAAAGTGTAAATATTCTGTTGTTATTATCATTAATATTACTTTCGTTTTGTATGATATATTAAGTGTCCATAATGGTATTTGTGTCGTTACACGTGTTTCGAGTTTAAAGTTGACTCTCTTCAGACTAATAAACTTGTGAATTTACTTATCGTGATAGGTTTGTTTTCTGATGCCCAAATTATCGTGTATATAGAGAGATAAGTGGTGAGTAGGTCAGAAAGTTCATATGCGTGCGTGTTTTTTTCTCTTCTGTCACCTTCATTAGTCATAATTTTTGTTTTTTAAACTAACATGCGAAATTTGATATCATTTTTATACTTCAAAATTGTTTTCAGCGATTTCGATTCATTTGTCCTCTATGGGTCATCTAGTTATTTTTGTTGGTTTTGGAATACTATTTTTTGCAACGGTTCGTGGATATTTTTTATCGCGTTTGAATTTAGTATGTATGTGTGTGTGTGTGTTTATGCGTTTGTGTGTGTGTGTGTGTTTTAGGTTTTTCATGTTGTTTTTTTGAGAGACGGCTTGTATTTTTTTTATAAATATTTCTTCCTGCATCATGAGCGTGTCATAATCTGCATGTTGGTAGATAGGCATTACTCTGAATGTACCTCCACTACATTCGTGTAAACGTTGGGAAACGTACAATATCTTGTTATTAGCTAATTTAATGTTAATATTGCGCAGAGTTACTCTTTTATTTAGGTTTTGTGTCATATATATATATAATATTTTAAATAAAAAATAAATTTAATTATATTATACTGTACGTTGTGTTGAACATTTTTTAAAATAAAACGTAACTGCCAGAGAAATCTGGGCTCTAAACCTGTTAGTTCTTTTATATGGATGAATCTTATAAAACATCTGTTAGTTATTGAAGGCCAGACACTACTTTATGAGTGTCAAATATATATATATATATATATATATCCAGAAGAAATAAGATTTAATGTAATCAAAATATGACGAGGTAGACATTACAATTTAATAACACTTCATAATCCACTTCTGCGATTTATGTATTACTCTTCAGTTCTTTTGGTGACTGGCGTATATATACACTGCTTATATATAAAACGTTAATATTTCCTTTTTCTGGTTCCATGCGCTTATGGCTTAGAGGGTAGCGACTCTGAATGACACCAAGTCGGTCTAGTTTCGGTCACGGCTAGATGCCAGTGCTATGCGTCTAGCCAAACTGACAAGCTATCATACAGCAAAACAGGCTTGTATATTGATGACTAATATATATATATATATATATATATATATATATACCAGGAATTAACTTTTCGTTTTATTAATCTCGAATAATTAATTTATTCTTTATCAAATATGGATGCTCATATTTGGGTAGATGTTCTGTTTATTTATTAAATATTATATATAAACAGATTTCTCAAATATTCATGCTTGTAACACATTACTCAAGAAGTCCCAGGCCTAACTAATAAAACAACTTTTAAGCAGAATTCGACTTTATTTATCAACATAGTCTCTTTCTTGGTTGATGCACTGATTACAACGCTTCTCTAGCAATCCGATATTTTTTTTGAAAAACGATTTGTCTTTGGCTTCAAAATAAGCCTCAGTTTCTTACTTCTTCATTAGAGCCAAATCTCATTCTCTGGAGAAACTCTTTTGAGGTCTGCAAACAGTCATTAATTGCTGAGGGCCAGATCTGGAAAATAGGGTGGATGCCAAAGCAATTAAAAGTGCAATTCATGTACTTTTGCCAACGTTACTATCGACTTGTGACACGGTGTTTTGACTTTGTGAACGATCACATTTTTCTTCTTCATTTGTGACCGTTTTTGGCGATTTCTTCCTTCAAACGTCCCAATAATGCTATATAATATTCGCTATTGCTGGTTCTTCTTTTCTCAAGGTAGGCGATGAACAAAATACCTTGCACATCTTAAAATTCTGAGGCCAAAAACTTACTACTGTCCACTAAGCTGACTGGCTATTTGAGATCGGAGTGAAGTGAAGTGGTAGATCCATGTTTCCTCAATTGTTACATATTTATGCAAAATCTCACTTCTTGTTGCCTTGAAACAGTTGCAAAAAATGCTTTGAATCGTCGACGCGTCGTTGTTTTAACCGACTGTGAGCAAACGCGGCACTTACTTTGAACACAGCTTTCTCGTTGAAAGGTATTCATGCAAAATGGTGAATAAATTGTCTGCTGACATGTTTAACTCCTGTGCTATCTCACGCAACCTCAATTTACAATCGGCCAAAAAGAGTTTGTGAATTTTTTTTTGTGTGTGTGTATGTGTGTGTATGTTTTCCGGGACAACTGCTTATTTTGGTGACCTAAGCGTTCAGCAACATTTCTGTCTGTACGACCGCGTTAAAGTCAGCGTACCACATCTTAGCCATAGTTTCCGACGAAGCAAAGTCCGAAGTCAATTTTACTTGAACAGCATTTTTCCATCAGAAAGCAATGCTTTATCAACACACAAAATACAGATTTTTCAATTGTTTTGAAAATTTGCAACTGTTCCTTCATTTAAATAGCTGTAATGTGTAAACTAAACCGATTGGACCTAAAATTTTGTCACGTGCTTTTTGAAGGTTAGTAAATCATAAAAATTATATGGATTTTTTTTCTCAGTGGCGCCATCTATGTGTCAGGCCGGGACTTATTTGTTATATAGAAATAAATATAGTGATTAATAAATAAACAAATCGTCTAGTCAAATATGGATATCCATTAAAAACTGCGTTTAAGCCATAATATATATATATATATATATATATATATATATATTAATTTAAACCGTTTACAATAAACAGGTCGTCTAGTGAAATATGAGTATTCACTAGAAATCATGTTTAAGGCCTTAATTAATATATATATTCGTCATCCACATACAAGCCTGTTTCACTGTATCACAGCTCTTTATATATCATGTTATCGTTGTTTATATATATATATATATATATATATATATATGTGTGTGTGTGTGTGTGTGTGTGTGTGTGTGTTTAATGATACCATGAGCAGCACCCCTTAAATTCCCATAGGTTCTCGGCTGACTGAAGAAAAAATCATAAAATTTCTCCCTTTTCAGAAATCTTGACTGGTGCCGACAAAACTAATTAGTGAATGAACGACGACTTCAGTAAGCATAAAACACCACTGCATTTTTGCTTTGATTGCCTGCATGGACGTCTAGTTTCCGGAGCATTGCACATGATTTGAATAGTATCTCTCCCACGTTAATCAACTTAAATTATAGTTTATGATCTGAAAGCTAAAAAAATGAGGGAAAAGACGTTCTGACCGCCTCTATCTTAAGACTAATATGCAGGGTCTCTTTAGTAAGTAAGTGATCATGGGTTTCCACAACTTCCTGTCACTTGTAGCTCTTTATAAATTTTGTCTTTCTGTTATTTCTCCTAAGATCCTGTTCCGTCATTCATTTGCTCAAGCACATTAAGTATGCTATGCACTGTCTTTATCTATCCCTCTTGCCCCCTATCTCGTGAGTATTAGATTTTCTAAGCCCCTCATCCTGAATATATATCCTAGAAACTTCAACAGTGTCTTCCTGATGTTAAGTATAAGTTTTCTTTTTGTTTGCTATTTCTCCAAAGCTTTGTCATTACTCCCATGTCCGGACCACAGTATCGTCAGTATCCTTCTGTAGAACCACCTTTCTGTTGCTTCACGTCTCTTCTTAAACTTTGAGGAGATATTACAGCAATCACTGTCATGTAGGTGGACAGATTTTCTAGTTTCTATTGCGATGTTTTTATTTGTTAGTATTCCGCTAAGATTCCTTGTCTGTTTTCGGATCCCAGCGTCGTCCTATCAGTCCTCTGTTAAAATACTTATCAGATATTTAAATTCTCGCGCTTGTTCGATTGTGTTACCTCTGATTTAGAATTCGCCGTTTGGACTCAGCATTTTGTCTTCTGCAGTTGATGTTTATCTGGCGCCAATCTGAGACTAGAGCGAGATCTAAGAATTATTTAGATCCCGTAAATTTATTAATATTTTTTTATGTAGTTAAATAAAGCTATTTTACAATATAATGTCAATATGTTCATTCTAAATGTAAACGAAATGTAGGAATTCAAATATATACTTGCTTCCCCGACAGCTACAATTTCCAGGGGTTTAAATGCAAGGTCAATAGACACCTCCTAACACACTAACTCGCATCCATACTCTCAAACACCTACCTATGTCCCTCTTTACCCGTCCATCACCCTCCTTCTGACATTTCCTATATCTAATCACTCTCTCAGCACCTTCCCTTAAGTAATCCCTCGCGCAATAGCGGAAGTGAAATGCCTTGCTTGGGATGAAATGATTTATATATATATATATATATATTTAATCTATGTCAACGGTAAAAGGGTTGGACCTGGCTCTCCTTCCTCCAGGTGGGGATTAAATAGCAAGAGAAATTCGGTTCTATAGCCTTGGTTGGCAAACAATGTACTGCGGTAAGTAGCGGCAACATACTGCGGAAAAAATCTTCTGTCTAGTCAGTAATGTCTCTTTCTATATGAAATATATATATATATATATATATAGCCCTGAAATGCGATAGGATTCAGATACTAGGTGACTTCAACCTGTTGGCCAATCATGTCTCGAAAGAGAAATGACTGACTATCGCATTTCAGGGCTATATATATGAAATATATATATATATATATATATATATATAGCCCTGAAATGCGATAGGATTCAGATACTAGGTGACTTCAACCTGTTGGCCAATCATGTCTCGAAAGAGAAATGACTGACTATCGCATTTCAGGGCTATATATATGAAATAAATATATATATATATATATATATATATATATATATATATATATATATATATCCCTGAAATGCGATAGGATTCAGATACTAGGTGACTTCAACCTGTTGGCCAATCATGTCTCGAAAGAGACATTACTGACTAGACAGAGATTTTTTCCGCAGTATGTTGCCGCTACTTACCGCAGTACATTGTTTGCCAACCAAGGCTATAGAACCGAATTTCTCTTGCTATTTAATCCCCACCTGGAGGAAGGAGAGCCAGGTCCAACCCTTTTACCGTTGAAATAAATAAATGTAACCGGCTTTTTTACCCAAGTTATTTCTTGCACTTCTCGTCTGTGGAACTCCCTTCCGTTTACTTTACTCATTGCTACAATCTGCAAAAATTTAAATGCAGCGTCTATTGCCTTCTTCTATATGCTTGAATCGCGTTCATCTTTTATCCTTTTCTCAATACCCACTGTACCCAGTATTTTATTTCACTATAACTCCTGCTTACTAGTGGCGGCAACACCTTGCTTGAAGTGAAATGTTTAAAAATGTACCTGTATTTAATGAATTCACTACTGAAGTTGTCATAATCCTATTTTGTCGACTGCCTACTTTGCAGAAAAATACTTAGGCTTGATGCATAAAGAAATATAGTGATATTTCTAAGCCTGGCATAGGTGTGGCACAAGGCAGAAAATATGCTGCGCCTACGGAAGATCGAACTAGCTTTTTGCTCGTAGCTGATCTATTGAAATACGATTGCTAAACCATTATACCACATCGAAGTGCCCTAAATACGTAATGAAATATGATGAGAAATTAAGGCTACCCCCTTGTCTCGAAAGGAAAAGAAAATTAGAAATAATTTTTAATAGTTTTAAAATCTTTTGTGACCTTGAAGCTTGTTCTTGAAACACTCAGTACGTTGGATTCGAAATTATTTTTGAATTCGTGTGCCATCTCTGTAGCAAAGTTTGTGGCTATAAAGAACTCACCACACTCACTCTGATCCTTACACTCAATAGCTCCCTAGTGACATTAATCATTCAGTAATCCTTGCCTAAACCGTCATAGGGTCTACAGCCGTATTCGCCAATTGATGGTTGATGTCTCGATAAAATTGCCCAGCCTGCTGTGGTTAATATGGTGTGTATAGATTCATCTATTGTCCGATCTGCAATCCTTTCATGTTTATTGAACAGAAAGAGAGGGGATTTTCTTCTTTCTTTCTTTCTTTCTTTCTTTCTTCACAGGCCATAATGATTTAAATCTCTTCACTTTTTTGGTGTACTGGCCAATCAGTGGCTACAAGTTTTCATCATGAGGTTACCGGGTTGGCAGGTCGCTGGCTCCAGCATAGGACTCGTAGTAAGAAGCTGAAACGTATAGTTGAGGTTAGAGTGGCTACTCTGTTCAAGAGCCGCATAATATCGATATTTCTAGTTAAATGTCGGGTATTAGGGTATTAGTAGGCATTTCTACATATATTTTCAACATTAGGGCAACATTATATCTTCGTCTCAGCCACGTTCTGGCTTGCTTCTATTGCCAATTACGACAAAGAGGTTTGTTTTCAGGAAAAGAAAGGCTGGTAGTGATAATATAATTATCACTGCCCGCCTTTTTCTCTTTATCCTCAAAACAATTTTTTTTGTGATGAATGCACTGAAAAAAGAAAACCAAGAAAAAAAAAGATAGAAAAATACACCTAAGCCCGCCACGATTCTTTCTCTAATATTTGTGGTATCTGTTCTAACTTCTGCAATATAGAATTTTTCACTGGGAATTTTGTTCTAGGAATCTTTGCACTTTGTGAAACCAATTTAAATTCTTCCATGGCTTCGCATTTCTCACTCTTGGCATTCTTTTCCAGTTCCCTAATTTCCAGTTAAGTTAGATGCACAAAAATCTTAATGCAATGTCAATCGTTATCTACTGTCTTCCAGACAACTCTTATATTGTCCCTTCTTTTAAATAATGTCTCTGTTTTCTTCTTTTTCTTTCAAACCCAATAATTCCCTTTTGTCTTTGAGGCTATAATAACTTTCTTGGAGTGAATTTGATTTTTAAAAAGTGAGTGGAAAATATGTAGATTAGCTAATTAAGAACTGTTTCCCCAGATACGATTGGCATAACAGAAATAATTTATTATTTTTTCTTTATAAGCCGTGTCCCTGCAGGACATAAGTGATCATGGCTCTCCATCTTACATCTCTAAATAAATTCTGTGTTTTCTTTATTTTTAAACCCCGTTACGTCATGCATTTTCTTAGATCCGTTAAATATGTTATGCGCTGATTTCCTGTGTCCTTCTTGTCAATTTGTCAGGTGAGCAACGGATTTTACAATCTTTTTATCCTCATTAGGTGGTCCAGAAAATTCAACTGTCTTCTTTATGCTAAGAATACGCTTTCTTTTTGTTAGGATTTTCTCAAAAACCTTGTCGTTGCTTACTTGTTTGGGGTTCTCAGCATCCTTCTGTAAAACCACAGTTATGTTGCTTGAAGTCTATTTTTGATCACTGAGAAAATTGTTCAGCCAGAGTGTATTTTTTTTTCTCAAAAATTACATTTAAAATTCTGTTGTGGATCTTCGTCGCCAATTTGTTGGGGAGTTTTAGCGAAACTTTGCCGCAAAATTGTAGTGACCGGTTTGAGCCGGAAGTAAGACACGTAAAAAAGAATGTAGGTTCAAAAAAGTCTATTAGTATAACAAGAAACAAGATATTCAAAAGAAGGGCTAATAATAAGTAATATAGAAATAAGTAAGTCCGAATGTATTATTTCGCTGCCTGACCAGTAGCTGTCGTTAACTGCTCTCGTGTACTTCTGTACTCACGTAGGTAATTTATATATAGCAAAAGGAAGAGTCCATTCCTCGCAAGAGGGTAACATAACACATTCGAAAATGAGAACAATAGTTCAAATGATTCAAATGACAAAAAATGTTATTAAACACTAACGATAAAAGGCTCTCACAAAACTGGACAGAAATAACATCTACAAAACGAATCAGCTTGTATTTTTGAGAGTGTTCGTTGTGGTGCCGTGGATATCAGTTCTAAACGAGAAATCGTAGAGCCGAGTTCGAATGCCAGTTGAAATCGTTACGTTCTTTTACGCGCAAATACCCTTGAGAAAGTTATTAATCCATCCCTTCCCTCTATGAGTTAAATAACAGGACATATTGTGTTTTATTGCCTTGCTTGGCGACCTGTCTACCGCAGAATGTAATGGCAGCCTACTGCGGAAACATCTTCTGCCCAGTCAGTCATATCTCTTTCGAGACATGATCGCCCAAGGGTGTATCTGGTATAGTACTTAACTGACTGATCGATAGTTTTTGAAAGAATTTTTTGAGATGTCTTTAAACAAAATTAGTAAATATTTATTTGAAAGGTGAATTGATTTGTTTGTTTAACGACATATCAAAATTGTATGGATCATTTCACGTCAAAGCTTAATTTTCTTTTAAGCTTGGAAGGAATAAAATATCATATGTCTTTTCTGCTTTCTCAATTTAAAACGTGGTAGATTATAGTCAAATTGTTTTGGATAAACATG
The DNA here is from genome assembly GCA_037127315.1 of Ascarosepion bandense. Classification (NCBI taxonomy): domain Eukaryota; kingdom Metazoa; phylum Mollusca; class Cephalopoda; order Sepiida; family Sepiidae; genus Ascarosepion; species Ascarosepion bandense. The sequence goes on from JBBBDQ010000399.1 coordinate 1,053,693, forward strand.
TTTATCTAAACTTATTTATAAATGGAACTTTGTCTGTGTGTGTGTGTCTGTGTGTGTGTGTGTGTGTGTGTATCCGTTACTTATGGACTCCGAAACGGCTGAACCGATTTTCTGCAAAATTTTCACAGTTGTACTATAAGCGTCTGCGAGTGTTCTTAGCTAGGTTTTGTGTCGAAGTACCCCCGATAAATATGAAAAATCGATAATCGAAAAAATCGGGTTATAGAAGGAGTGGTCCGATTTTAATCAAAGTTAATACACTCATGAACAAAGACATAAGAAACGATATTCAAAAGTTTCAAGGTTGCAGTTCTTACAATATATATATATATATATATTAAGCCTTATTAAGCCTTCAAAATTCAGTTTACGACGAAAAAAACTTATTTGATATCGATACCAGGAAATCAAAATTTGACTTAAATCTACTCATTTTTCTTTCAGTCTACGGCTTTGCTTTAACTGGAAACAACTATTGCTTTTTTAGTCTTTCATGCCAACAGTCTGAGCTCCAGGACCATGGATTAGTTTTAAAGCTTTCATTACACCCGAGCAGCGCCGGGCTATACTGATAGTGTACACATAATTACGAGATGTGGTGATGAGTGTTTTATATTGTTTCGTTGAAATTATATTTTAGAATACATTTTGATTTCTTTAAGAAATTGTAGGACATTATATGGATTAAAATTTTTGGTGAATTTTACTGCACTACTTTATTCAAAAGAAATCTGCATCTGAAGCACACGTAATTTTCGTTGAGACTTACGTCGACCATGCTCTGTTGGAAACAATATGAAGAGAGTGGTGTAGACGCTTCCAATATAAGGGTTTTGATGTTGAATATTAACAAAGCACTGGAGCAACGAAAAAATTTAAAGACAAAGATTTGGAGGCAGTAATTCATGAGCTTAGAAACAAAAACGATGCTTTTACTTAAAATCAATGAAATTTCTAGGACACATGAGGAAATTAGGCTTGGGAAATTTTGTACTCAGAGGGCATATGAAGGCAAGAGCAGTAGTGATAAGTAGTGAGCAACATACCTAACAGGTCTTTTGTAAATGCATAGCAGACTGGAGTTAAAAGAACAGCAAAAAGACAAACGTTATTATGAACCACCAAGGAGGGACTGTATGAGAGAGTTATAATCACTTATGACAAAGGCACATTAAAAACTAAGTTACTATTCAAAGATGCATCTGAAAGATTCCATAATGGAAAACAAAAAGCAAACAGACAAAAAGAAACAAACAAAAAACAACCAGTCAACAACCAACCAAAACAAACAAAAACAACAAAAAATAACAAAAACAAACAACAAAAACAAACAACAAAAACAACAAAAAAAAATCACAAAACAGTCTAACATTAAAGTTTAGTGAATTATAACTTCAAGAAAGGTTCCCCATAACTTTTGTCATGCCCTTAAATAACCTCGTCAGATCAAGATCATCTTACGGTTCTCGTTTATGGCACGAAGCTCATTCAAAAATATCAAAAAGGAAAAATTAAACTTGGTTTCTTTTCTTGCCCTTTCCACCTATGGAAATGCCTTATCATTTACTTCCCTAATAACTAAAATCTTCAAAAGTTTTAATGCAACATCACCATCTTCTGTCTTCTTTAATCTCATTCATCTTTTGTTCTTTCCTCACTCCTCTTTAAGACCCCTGCATAATAGCGGAATTTCTGCCTTGCTTGAGGTGAAATGATTAAAAAAAAAGCTGAACTTGGAGAATCATTAGAAGTTGATCACACAAAAATTTTGAAAGTTTGAAAGCATTAAAAATGATTCAGAAGCAAGTACATTGGGTACCGTACGAGTTGAAGCCGAGAGAGGTTGAATGGCGTCTTGTCAAGTGTGAACAGCTGCTTCAACGTCAAAAAAAAGAAAATATTTTTGCACCGTATCATGACCAGCGATGAAAAGTGGATAAACTGCGATAACTTTAGTAGATTGTGGCTAAGCCCGGTGATGTATCAACATCGGCGGCAAAGCTGAATATCCGTGGTTCAAAGATTCTGCTCTGCATTTAGTGGAATCAGCCGAGGTATCGTTTATTATGAACTGCTCAAACCGACCGAATCTACTACGCGACATCGCTATCGACTGCAATTTACGCGTTTGAGCCGAGCATTGCAGAATAAAATGGTCGCTATACGAGCGGAGAGACGATAAAATGATTTTGCAATTGAACAGGTTAAGAGGCTCATCCCTTGTTCCCTGTTTAGGACATGGTTTCCTTCTTTCTTTTCCAATCTTTTCACTATTACGTAGCCTCCTGCACATCAGTGGCGTTACCGCCTTGCTCGGGGTGATACGATTATAAAAAAAAAATGACAACGCTAGGGCACATGTTTCAAAACGGATGAAAAACCTACTTAGAAACATTTAGATGTTAAGTCCTACCTCATCCGCCGTACTCACCAGACATTGCCCCGTCCGATTATCACGTTTTCCGATCGATGGCACATGGCCTTGCTGAGCAGTACTTTCATTCTCATGAGAATAACAACAATAGGTCGACTCTTGGTTAGCCTCAAAAGACGTACCGTTTTTCCGACGTGGAATTCAAATGCTGCCAGAAAGATGAAAAAAGTGAAGAATAGCAATGTACAATATTTTAAATGACATATTTCTTACTATATTTTGTAAATAAAACATTACGTTTCATTAAAAATCAGCGAAAACTTATTCAGGGTGCTAATATATATTATCCTCCGTTTATAACAGCACTCGGAGTTCCATACATGAAAATTTAATTCTTGCGATAGACGAAGGATAATATAATAATATATATATTTATTAATATATAATATGTACATTTATTAATATATATATATATATATATATATATATATATATATATATTAGTCTTTCACATACAAGCACATCAGTGTGGTTAGACACATCCAATTGCTTCAGGCCGTGATCGAAGCTCGACCGATTTGGTGTCAATCGGAGTCGCTACCCACTAAACGCATGGAATTAGAGAAGAGAAATTCATCGTGTTGTATATAAGCAGTGTATACACACGCCAGAGAAATAACTCTATTCACTACTGAAGAGTAATGCTTATGATGCAGGAGTGGAAACTGTTTTTAAAATTTTCCTCTCCCGATAGCTCAATCGTAATGGGAGCAATATATATTATTCCTGATTCGCTGTTTCACAACTCAACAGTGTGGCTAGACACATTCACTTGCTTCTGGCCGGAATTGAAACTCGACCGATTTGGTGTAATCAATGAAGGGAAATTTTAGATAGATAGATAGATTACGGAAAATCCCGGAGATTACTAAAATGATTTTAACAACCGACATATTGAAATTATTTGTTTGAACATTATTTTTAATCGATACTCGTATTTCAGTTGATTTTATGTTTTTAATCAAACAGTATATTTACATAATTATTTCTAAATATATAATAAGGTAAATAATCAGACCCATAGAAATATATATATATATTATTGTCATCCGCAGACAGATTTCTTTCGCTGTATCACAACTCATCAATTTCTCGTGTGCATATCATTGCTTGAACCGGCTTCTAATGCTTCAGTGTGAGCGGCTTGGTGATAGTAGTCGTGGCTCTGGGAGTCACAGTCCTATGGGTAAAAGTAGTTCAGCAGACATCCACCACGGAATATGTGAATGAGCGGCGCTATATCGAATTTAATTAGTTACTTTTTCCTCGCCGGGTCCTGTGGTACAGTTGGTATGACATTCGCTTAATAACGCAACTGTCTGGGTTTCAATTCCTGATGAGTCCCAAATATAGTACGAGACGTCCGTATAGTGCTTTCTGCATTCTGTTGAGGTTGAATAAAACTAAATGAATTGCTTACTATATATATATATATATATATATATATATATATATATATATAATTGTTGTACTTGCTAGAAAGGATTGGAACACATCTGTTGATATCTCTATAGATTTAAACAGCGTCGAAAGATAAAGCCCTATTGGGCAATTTTGGTTGTTGCCCCCGTCCATGTGATATGATATCCTCAAATATAAACACAAGTTAATATTTTGTTTTTTGCTATTGGTTATCACTTTATGCTATTCATTTTAAATGTCAGTAGTTGTACTGATACAGGTTTAAAATATATATTTAAGAAAATGACAAGGGCCATCAAATTAGATGTCTTCAAACCTTTTCTATATACTTGTACTTGTTTGGCTACAAAACACATAATTTTCTCTGGAATCGGAGAAACTACAATACACTGGAACACACTCATGCCCGGTAACTATAATTGTTGAGCTTTTCCCAATAGCAATGCATCAGTCACTATGTAATGTATATATTTTTATTTCTTTAAAGTTCCTTTTTACACAGAAAAATAAGATCCATACTTAATTCAGGTGAAGCCAATTACTTTGCCGAATGACGCCTGAAATTCTACGCATGTGTACATGTCAATTCGTGGTACTTTCTCTTTGTATTACAAGGAATTTTTGTGGGTGGGGGTACTGAATGCTCTTCCTGTTAGCTAGGAGTTCCTACGCTTCGGGCGTTTGGTGATGCCGAAAAAGATGTTTATCATCTCAGTTTGGTGATCTTCCAGAGAGATTCTAATCTGGCAAAATAATCTTTCTTTCGCTCTTCGAGTGCTCCATGTTTGTTTTTTTTCCTTTTCTTATTTATCTCCTTCCCTTTCGCTCAGCTTCACACCGTCTATCTATCGGTATTAGCATCTACCTTTACGTATCTAACCAGCTAACTAGCCATTTCGTCAACCACTTTCGGAGATGCCTTCCTCCAGTGTAAACCCTTGCTTTTATCTTTATTGCATCTTGCCAAAAGGGCAAATGTCTCATCCTTATGGTCGAGAAGGCCTCTTGGAGTAAGATAAGATCTTGCATTTGTGAGAATTACACATTGTGTCTTTTTACTTTATATTCTCGCCCCCATCTCATATTTTCCGTTCCAGCCACTGTTTTTCTCCTTCCTTCCGACTGTATATTTGCACTGTTCTATTCTATTGACATTATTTTTGCATATGATGACGTATAACAGATTGGGACTTAGAAATCCTTCCGCGGCAATAAAAGACTCCTGAGCTTCCACTCGAGTGCATTTTGTTTTCTGACTTTTGAAGGATTTCTTCTTCGTTTGACTCCTTCTTCTATGAAAAAAAAGTTCATTCTTTTCTCTCGTTCTTTTCTTATTAAATCAATCTATTTCTTCTTTCGTGTCTGTTTTTTTTTTTTCTCCTTTCCTTAATATCGTTTTATTTTTCTCTTCACTTATTTTCGTTGGCCTCGTTATTTTTTGTCATCTTTTTTAATTTCTTTCTTTCTAGTGTATTTTTATAAATTTCGTTTGTTTTCTTTTTATTTCTTGCTTTTTTTATTTCCTTGGAACAATGAAGAGGAAACTGGAAAAATAAATCGAGTCTAAAGAGATAAACTGTGGTTTTAAAAATTGAAAAAAAGAAAGAAAAAAGAAAGAAAGAAGAAAGAAAGAATACAAACAATGGTGGAAGAAAGAAGAAATATAAATTAAGATGGACGCAAATAAAAAATAAAAATATGAGATGGATTAAAAGAAATAAAGAAATAAAGAAAGACAGAAGGAAATAAAGAATCCAAATTGTGATGATGAAAAGAAGGGAAAAAAGAAACGGGGTAAAATATAAAACAGACTAAGATGATTGAAAAAAAGAAAGAATATAAACTATGATGAAAGAAAGAAAGAAAGAAAGAAAGAAAGAAAGAAAGAAAGAAAAATTGATACGAACTGAGATGGATTAAAAGAAAAAACGCAAGAAAGAATTAAAGAATGAAAAAAAGACAAAATAAGATTGATTCAAAGAAAGAAAGAAAGAAAGAAAGAAAGAAAGAAAAATGAATACAAAGAAGGGAAAAAAGAAACGGGGTAAGAAAGAAAACAGACTGAGATGATTGAAAAAAAGAAAGAATATAAACTATGATGAAAGAAAGAAAGAAAGAAAGAATACAAAGACAGAAAGAAAGAAAGAAAGAAAGAAAGAAAGAAAGAAAGAAAGAAAGAATACAATAAGATGGACCCAGTAAAGAACAAAATCTGATATGGATTAAAAGAAAGCAAGAAAGAAAGAAAGAAAGAAAAAAGAAAAATGAATACAAACTGAAATAGATTAAAAGAAAAAACGCAAGAAAGAATGAAAAAAGGAAAAAAATAAGATTGATTCAAAGAAAGAAAGAAAGAAAGAAAGAAAGAAAGAAAGAAAGAATACAATTAAGATGGACGCAGTAAAGAACAAAATCTGATATGGATTAAAAGAAAGAAAGAAAGAAAGAAAGAAAGAAAGAAAGAAAAAAGAAAAATGAATACAAACTGAAATAGATTAAAAGAAAAAAACGCAAGAAAGAATGAAAAAAGGAAAAAAATAAGATTGATTCAAAGAAAGAAAGAAAGAAAGAAAGAAAAATGAATACAAACTGAGATGGGTTAAAAGAAAGAAAAACGAAAGAAAGAACTAAAGAATGAAATAAAGAATAAAAATTAAGATTGTTTCAAAGAAAAAGGAAAGAAAAAAGAAAGACAGAAAAATGAAAAAAACTGTGATGGATTAAAAGAAAGAGAAACGAAAGAAAGAACTAAGCAATGAAAGAAAGAATAAAAATTAATATTGATTCAAAGAAAGAAAGAAAGAAAGAAAGAAAGAAAGAAAGAAAGAGAATACAATCTGAGAGAAGAAAGAAAGAACAAAAGAAAGTAGAGAGAGATGAATGAAAATGCGTAAAGATTTCAAGTGAACAGTTGTGGTTAAAAAAGAAAGCAAAGTATTCATCAAAAAATGAGTGAAAAGAAAGCAAGAAAAGAGCCATGAATTTTAAAAAAAAAGAGAGAAATAACTAAAAAAAAAAAAACATAAGACAACAACGTAATTATTTCATTGCCCTTCTTACTCTTTGCGTATTTATCTTAATTTTCTTCGTCTATTTCATCATCCTTTCTCCTTTCTCCCTTTCTTTTATCCATTTTCCCACCGACTGCGGAATTCCTTTGATCACACAATATCCAAACAACATTAAGAGTGAAAGAATGAACTTTAAATGTTGATAAGCAAAAGAGGACCACTACAAGAACGATTCCCAGAAACGCAAGCAGTGGAACCGACAGCCAATAATGTACATATGTGCAACATTTCAAGAATCGTTTTCTAAAGCAGATGGCAAACTTCAACGACAAATGAATGAAGATATAAAATATAAAAAGTAGATAGCAATCTACAGAGATGGGCCATTTTTTTATAGCACCTTCGATCCTCATTGGGTACCCGGATATTAAGGCTAATTCCTAAGTTGCGGTGCAATGGATATTCGTGCAAATAATTTTGAGAAATTTATTAATCTATTTCTTCTCTCTCCAGCTATGGGTTAAATAGCAGAACAGATTGGGTTCTGTAGCCTTGGTCAGCAACCTGTCTACCACAGAAAGAAATGGCAAATTAATGCTTGAAGATCTACCGCATAATCAGTCATGGATCGAAAGAGACATGATCGCCCAGGAGTATATTATGTAGGGCACATAACTGACTGACTGAACTACATAGAATTTATTGCTATAGATATATATTTAGCAGCTCATTTTTTATTACTAGGTTCTGAGTCATCATTAGCTACCTGACTAATTTAGCGTTGTATCAGGTTGTAAAATCCTACACATAATCATTAATCATTACTCAGAAGGCTACGAGTCGTCAAGCACATGAATATTGAATAATATTTTCAATAGGAGAAATTACTAAAGCATGTAACTCGAAGACAAGGTGGTATAATATATTGACACTACGCGAAAACAAAAGTTTAGGAAAAAATCATTAATAAGTAAGGCGATAACTGTGACTGGATTTGAGAAACAAATCTTCATAAAAAAAACTGTATTAATATGCAAAAAAAAAAAAATCGTAAATTTCATTCGCAAGAAGTCTCCTTTCTATTATAATAAAAACCGTTGTACGTTTATTTGTAGATGAATAGTTACGCTCTTGCCCGTCGATAGAGCACTGTCGAGTAAATTAGATTTTCTAAACAGTAGCCACTTACGGGTTTATATTGTGTAAATAACACGCTATTAAATCTATCTTTCTCTGCCGTGCTCGGATAATGTAGGGGTCAGATCTGATAAATCAGTCGAGTTTTTTACCGAGCGCCCATAACTCAGGAGGACAATCGCCGACTGATGTCATTACGGTTGGGTTTCAATCCTGGCTAGAATCAATCGGATGTTTAACTGTACTAATGGATTGTAATACAGCGAAACATTAGTGTCCGCGGATGACTAGATAGATAGATAGATAGATAGATAGATAGATAGATAGAAATATTGTTAAAGTAAGTCTTTTTTTTCCTTCTGCGTAATTTTAAATTATAAGCTTTTCATGTTTAATTGGATTTCTTTAATTTTAATTTTTTTTTTATTTTAGCAGAAATCTCTTGACTGGACTTTTACTACCATGTTTTATTTATTTATTTTGTTTTTCAATTAGATTAGATAGATCTATCTATCGCCCGGTTCACACTCCACCCACGTCTATTGAACAGGTTAAGAGGCTCATCCCTTGTTCCCTGTTTAGGACGTGGTTTCCAGCTTTCTCTTTTCTAATCTTTTCACTATTACGTAGCCCTCTGCACATCAGTGGCGTTACCGCCTTGTTCGGCGTGATACGATTAAAAAAAATTATATATATATATATATATATATATATGTATATAAGTGAAAATCTTATCTATCTATCTATATATAGATAGATAGATAGATAGATAGATAGATAGATAGATAGATAGATTTTCACTTACCTGATTGAATTTTATCATCAGCATCACGGCTCCAGATTGTCCTATGCGTATTTTAACCGTCTATTCTTCAGGGTTATTTTACAACATTAATCAAGGTAATAACAATAAGCTACGTGACAATCTTTTATTCATATTAATTCTATTGATGCTCTATCTTTGATATCGAGCACTAGTAAAATCACTGCTTACCTTATATTCTTTTCTAACTGTATTCCACTGACTGTCAGCAATTTTGGCTTCGCGCAGTCTTGCACATCGCTACTAAAGCAAAAGTACATGACTTAAATGGTCAAAACAAAATATATTTGCAATCAACCAAAGATACCTTAATTACCAGATGGTTCAATCAAAGGTCTACATTCAAAATAGAAAACTTAAAAAATTGTACGAAATTAGCTAGCTATGTGTGGAAATTGAAATAAAAATATAGAAAAGATTCAGACATAAGGTGGAGTATAGGGAAAACACCCAAGCCTTACAACGGTGGCAAAATATGTAGACTGTGCCCGGAATAAAAGGTAGCGATTATGCTATTCACAAACAAAAATGAATTATTGAATGAAAGAACAGAAATTATAACTATGTGTAACCATAACAAAAATACCTATTAGGTTCATACAACCATTGATGAAAACGTTTTAATTTCTTGTAATTTAAAAAAAAAATTCGCGTTCAAAAATTCCCCGTCATGTGAGCGTTAAAAAAACTGTTACGTGAGGGTTCTTAAAAAAAACGGTAAAAAGGAAAATCAGTTATTGTCTCCTGAAGACACCTATTGGTAGAAACCGAGGTCGCGCAATAACTCGTTTACAAATGAAGAATATATATATATATATATATATATATATATATATATATATATATATATATTGTGTATTTAGGCAACAATCATTCTTTTGTACAAGTTTCATGAAAAATGACAGACTTTTATATAATTTTTCATGTGTTCGTATATTTTTTTTATTTTCAGAACGTAAATTATATAAGAATTATCCAAAGTTTTTTCATTTCAAGTGTTTTCGGCTATAAGCAAAACAAAATTAATTATTAATAATGGCTAAAAATATAACCAAAAGCGATTGAAAGTACAAAACCTTTGGACAATTCTCATATTTTGTACTTTCTGTTATGAGGAGATATGTCTGCAAGTTGGAAAAAAATAAAACATGTAAAAAATTCATATACCTGGGAAGTGTTTTGACAGAGGATTTAAAGTGCGACATGGAGATCCAAAGACGCATTGGCATGTCCAAAGAAGCATTTCAGAAGCTAACCAGAGTACTCTGAGACAAGAAAATCTCATTAGAAACAAAGAAGAGTGCTGGATTGTATCTGTCCTTCTGTATGAATGCTGGATGATTCCTCAGGGATGAAGAAGCGGCTTGAGGCAGGAGAACTGTGGTTTCAAAGAAGGTTGCTGAGGATACCGTGGACAGAGCACGAGTGCAAATATCAGGAAGAGACAAATATGGTTCTTGGGACACGTAATAAGGAAGGAGGGCCTGGAAAACTTAATACTCACAGTTCGGATAAATGGAAGGAAAGACAGGGGAAAGCAGCGCGAGAAGTACTTGTTAGGTCTGAACAATTGGTTGACAGAGCGGAGCCTAGATGAGATAGCAAGAGAAAAATTATTGAGAGCAACAAGGGACAGAGCCAAGTAAAAATTCATGAACGTCTACGTCCTGAATTGACACGGCACATGAAGAAGAAGACAAAGAATAAACCAAAGCCGAGCGATTGAGGTCAACTAGACGTGAAGACCATAAAACTGCTTCTCCCCTCTCAATTATTCAGTAGATGTATCCCTACTGTATCAGAAAAAGCAGTGAAAAGTTTAGGTCGGTGGTACGATCAATCGTTAAAAGATACCAACCAAATAACAGAAACATCCAGATCATTGCAAGAAGATCACCATAAGATAGATCTTTGTCCTCTAAAAGGAAAATACAAGGTATGGTGCTTAGAGCATGTACTCATTCCACTGCTACTATGGCCCCTACTTGTATACGAATTTGGAATGAGTAAAATTGAGTCCATGGAAAGAAAAGTAAACAAATATATCCGAAAATGGTTGGGTTTGCCTCCAGGTTTGTCTGATATTGCATTGTACTGCAGACAAGCGAAGTTAAAGTTCCCGCTTAAATCGATTGTGGAGGAGTATACATCTGGAAAAATTAGACTTCAAATGATGCTGGATGACTCCAAGGATACAACAATAACAGTATTAAATCCTACATTAAAAACAGGCAGAAAGTGGAAGGTCAGAGAGACAATAACAAGTGATAAAGACAATCTAGCTTTCAAAGAAGTCATCAGATATACTCAAGCAGGAAAACAAGGGTTAGGACTAAATGAAAGGCAATGGTGGTCAAAAAAGTCTGGTAAAGATCGCCGAGACATGGTCATACAAAATGTAACGAACGAAGAAAATAATAAAAGACTCGTAAAAGTAGTTCAACAATCCCATCAAGGCAATGGACAAACTGGGAGGTGGCTCTGCAGAAATCTGTTACTTGGAAGGACATTTGGCAGATGGCCCCACTCAGGTTGAGTTTTTTAATACGTTCCACATATGACCTGCTACCATCTAAGAACAATCTTGTTAAGTGGAAGAAAGAGTGATCCAACTTGTCCCCTGTGCAAGGAAAATCCACAAACATTAGAACATGGTCTTAGTTCCTGTAAAACAGCCCTTGGCAATGGAAGATATACATGGAGGCATAATAGTGTTTTCGATGATTTGGTCAGAATTATAAAGAAATATATGAAGGCTGAGTCATCTAATTCAACCCAGAAATTTATTGCAGAGGGCAAAAGGTATGGCGGTTCTAAGCAAACAAGCAAATATCAAGCTATACCCGGAAATATCTCCTTAGTTCTGGTGGCATTTGGGAGGTATCTGCAGACCTTCCTGGTTGGCGTAATGATTACCCCAAAATAATATCAAGTAAAGGTCTGCGACCAGATATTGTTCTTCTATCAAGGGTGAATTACAAAATCATCCTGGTTGAATTAACAGTATCATATGAAAGTAGGATGGAACAAAGCCACGATTATAAAACTAATAAATACGAAAATCTAAAATCAGAGCTAATAAAGGAGGGGTATAATGTAAGTGTAAGAGCAGTGGAAATTGGAGCAAGGGGTTTCGTTGCAGCCACTTTGTACCAATTCCTGGGTCAAATTGGAATCAAAGGGCGTAATAGGACCAAAAGTATGAAACGCCTAATAGAAATCACAGAAAATAGTTCTATGTGGATTGTACAATTCCAGCCTACGTATTAATCAAAAACTGATGTCTGTATTGTATCATGGTAATTTTGATCCGCTCACAAATGTTGGTGGGTAAATTTGTTATTCCATCTCTCCCAAATGTTGTCTTTTTTTTTTTTTAATCGTTTCACCCTAAGAAAGGCGGTAACGCCACTGATGCGCAGGGGACTACATAAGAGTAAAAGATTAGATAGGAGGAGAGTAAAGAGAAAGACGAACGAGAGAAAGGAGCAAGAAAAGGATGGGAATACAGGTGTGATGACAGTTGCAAAGGTAGAGAGAAAATAAATGATATACAGAGTGATGTAGAAAGAACTAGAGTCAAGTGGTTAAGAGATGGTTATTGTCATTGCATTTCAATTCGTAAAGGTTGTGACCGTCAGGAAATCAAGACTATGGAAGTGAGTTCCACTGGCTGGGAGTACGAGAAAAGAAGCTGTTAGAGTAGAATTGTCATCTGCATTTAGTTGATCTAACTGTTAATAGGTGGGACCCAGTTGCCATCCCGTCGGTGAGAAAGCCGCTGGAATCGAACCGTCAAGTCGGTACCTGTCACATTACTGATTTTCCTTTAGAGCCTGTCAAGAACACTGAGATGAACAGAAACAAGACTGAGAAGACAAAGAACGGATCGGCAGTTTGTACAAAAAATTTTCGGCAAAAGTTTTGATGTGCGGAACCATTCCCCAAAGTTTGTGAAAATATTATATATATATATATATATATATATATATATATATATATAATTTTATCATTAGTGTTTATTTCTTAAGACGAAATCATGTAAAATTATATCCCATCATTAATAAATAATAATCATGTATAGCTATTTCGAAATCTTTACCCGGATTTTTTAAGAAAAAAAGCTTCGAATTTCATATAGTATAGAGCCTCAGCAAGTGAAAGCCCGTGCACTTGTTCAAAGTCGAATTTAATATATATATGCTCTACTGAATCCCTGGTAGCATAACGACTTCTTTGTAGAGGCAATGTGCTCCTAAATATATAGTTTATTTTATCTTAAAATACTAGCATAAACAAGACTTATTGAACACCGAACATACTTTGGAAATCGATAAACAGCAGCAAAAGTTGAATGACACGGCTATAGACGGTCTGAAAACGCAATCTAATGCAGCCGTGAAGCCTCTCGTCCATTATCATTCGCGCGGCCGCATGTAAAAATCATATCTGCCGGTTCACGATATGAATATCCTGCCATATTTAAACGTAATACTTCTCAGTTAACTCACTACTACACACGTTAAACGCTGAATGCACCCTAACCACAAAATGCAGCCTAACCACAAAATGCACCCTAACCACAAAATGCACCCTAACCACAAATGTATACTAATGACAAATGTAACGGAGTCTAAATGGTAACACCGCCCCTTTACCGTAAAATTTATTTAAAATTAATAACTCAAAAACGAAGGATTTACGGACATATGTTTATATGAACTTGTTTTGATGTCCGGAACCATTCCCCAAAGTTTGTGAAAATATTATATATATATATATATTTATATAGGAATTCAAATTTTCTAAAATCGTATAGCTATTTAAATGAGTAAAATTATGGCTATACATTCTTTGAGAATTTTGATATTTTTATATGTATTAAATATTGGTTTTGCAAATAAATAAATTTAATTACATTGTTCCCTCATGGCTAGATCAGTTTTAATATTTAATGTTAATAAGATCTGTTTGGGATATGTATATACCAATACAAGAGGAAAACTATTCTCAGCCAACGTGTTTCGTTTCTCAGGAATTTTATCAAAGTAAATGCAAGTTTTATTTTTTTATTTTATTATATCTATATATAGTCATCAGCAGACAGATCTTTTCCGATCTATCACAGCTCATCAGTTCGGTTAGACAGCCGATTGCTTTATTACCCAGGATTGAACCTCGACTGAACTGGCGTCAGTCAACGATTCTAGCTCTGAGCTACGGGCGCTCGGTAGAAGGAAGCAGACTTTCATCGTGTATATTATCATTATACACGCCCAATAGCTGAGAGTGTTCTAATTCATTGCTGAATGAACGATGCGTAGATGCCAGAGTAGCTACTGTTTTTCAAAGTCTACCAATCTTCCAGAGTGCTCAATCAGGGTGTGAGAGCGTAAATAGTCATCCGCAGATAGATCTGTTTCGCTGTATCACAGCTCAGTCGATTGATTTATACCCAGGATATATATATATATATATGAATTCAAATTTTCCAAAATCGTATAGCTATTTCAATGAGTGAATTTATGGCCGTAGATTTTTAGAATATTTGATTTTTTTATATGTATTAAATATTGGTTTTGCAAATAAATAAATTCAATTACATCGTTCCCTCATGGCTGGATCAGTTTTAATATTTAATATTAATAAGATCCGTTTGGGATATATATATATATATATATATATATATATATATATATATATATATATATATATATATGCTACCATTACGATGGAGCTCTCTGGAGAAGAAAATTTTAAAAACAGTTTCCACTTCGGCTATAATGCGTAACTCTTCTGAAATTAATTGAGTACTCTCGGTGACTGGCGTCTGTATACACTGCTTACATACAAGACGTTAAAATTTCCCTTCTCTGACCCCATGCGCCGATGGCTTAGGGAGTAGAAACTCGGACTGACACCAAATCGGTCGAGTTTCGATCAGGAGCAAGTGGATATGTCTAGCCACACTGATGAGCTGAGATACAGCGAAACAGGCTTGTATGTGGATGACTAATATATATATATATATATATATATATATATATATATATATATATCCCAATACAAGAGGAAAACTATTCGTAGCCAACGTGTTTCGTCCTCTTAGGGACTTGATCAAGGTAAATCCAAGATTTATTTTGTTACACGTGTTTATAGACAACAGCAAAGATGTCATGGGTTTATCAAGTTTTGTAAATTTAAAAATATTTATGAATATTCAGGTATTTTAAAGATCATTTAAAACTTGGAGGGTCAAATGATTAACCAAGTCTAAATGTGTTCGAAATAATATTTTTCTATACAGCTATTGTTAGATACTGGTATATTATATAGACCTACCAGATAAACACCGACGATTCCATTTCATACATCAAACGTAAACAGTATTGTACCATGGGCATTACGATCGGTTCACAAATGTTGATTGTGTTATTTTTTATTCCGTCTCTTCTGAATGTTGCGTCGTTCAAAAACAAGACTGATGAGACAAACAACGGATTGGTAGTTTGCGCGGTGAAGTATCAGCAAAAGTTCTCCCATCGTAAGTGAACAGAAGACTAAATTCCCTGCACACATTGCAAATGATACGGATACAAAAGTTGATCTTGAAATGCACTCCATGCGGTACTATGAGATATGCTGGGGTCACTTGAAATGTGCGGGTAGCTGGATCGTCCCCGACGGCCTGTTGAATGTGTTTTTCATGGTCAGACGTAAAACGTGGTCAGCGTACGAACGGATCTCGCTCTTCATAGGTCTATATTTTGTAGTGTCTCAGATTCTGTCTCAGCAACGCTACAATAAATAGCAGCAAAGCTTGGATGACTCGGCTGCCTTCGGTCTGGAGACGCAATCTGATGCAGCCTTACGCCCATTACCCGTTCTAGCAGCCATATGTAAAAATCATATCTGCCTGCTCACGATATGAATATCCTACCATTGATAAACGGAACATTTCTCAATTAAATAGCTACTGCAAAAGCTAAATATAGAAGAGAGATTAGCAACAGATGTACTCGAATGACAAATGTAACATAGTCTATACGCCAAATCTTTTCACTTTTCTTTTTTTTCAATTGGAGTAGATAGACTAAACTATCGCCCGGTTCACACTCCACCCACGTCTATTGAACAGGTGTAGAGGCTCATCCCTTGTTCCCTGTTTAGGATGTGGTTTCCGGCTTTCTCTTTTCCAATCTTTTCACTCTTACGTAGCCCCCCTGCACAACAGTGGCGTTACCGCCTTGCTCGGGGTGATATGATTAAAAAAAAAACAATGTCATCCACTGCAACCTTTCATTAAACTTAATAATACAAAAAGAAAGGTTTTTCATCCATATGCTTCACAAACGTTTGCCTTGTTTTGTTGGGAGAAGCCTCTCCCAAAGTTTGTAAATGTAGTATTGATACACCAGGGCAGATTGGGTTCTATAGCTACTGTGGGATAATCTTCTGTCCAGTCACTCATGTCTCTTTAGAGACATGATCGCTCAAGCGTGTATCACCTATGGCACTTAACTGACTATATATATATATATATATATATATATATATATATATATATGTATATATATGATCATATTGCTTCAAAGGTAGTTATAATGAATACTCATAATTAAAATATAACCTCCATTTTTTGTTGTTACTTTTAAAAACCCTATTATTTCGATCACAGATCTGTGACACTCTCTGTCGACGAAATCAAACGGTGGTCATTCTGCAGCCGGATCAATCAGTGTTTTCTCTTACAAACGAGGATGCAGGTTCGATATCAGTCGCCGAGCACATTTACTTTATTAAAATGTCTAAGATGCGTATGCCGGTAGACGTAATACACATTGTTTCAAATAAAAAATCAAATGGTGCGTATTTTTCCAAATACGTTATCCACTATCATAACGTTTGAAGTAATAAATCACCAGTTTGAAAATAAATCCATTAAATTTAGATAAGTTTCACATTTATATTTTTCAATTGATATATACGTGTATATACGCTTTTACTGATACAGTAAAATCCAAAGGAATGTCAAAGAAATTTCTACAGAAACAAATAATGTCCCTAGAAGTAGGGAAGTTTCTCATATAAAACATCATTTAAGAATAAACCTTATGCATGCAGCTTAATAATCCCTAAACGCATATAGAACCTCAAAAACAAAGACTTAAAAAACAACATGGAAATTAAGAAAAGAAGGGAGAAGCACATATCAAAAGAAACTAAATTTTACCTTAAACAAAAAACAAAAATTTTCAACTTCCCAGAAAATAGAAACATTCAAACAAAAGAGCATTGCTATTGTCCAAATTCAAACACAAAATCAATTTCCTTCTACACTACCTACAATATGACAACGCTAAAGACGAAACGACTATGGAAATAAACATTATTTCCAAAGGTAAACTTTAAAACTGAAAATACTTTTAATAATAGAATAAATAAATAAATAAATAAATAAGAAGAAAATAAAAAATAATTAAAACTAAAACTCTCGGGAACACAGAAAGTTTAGTAATTTGTAGCCTCATCATCGCTTAAGTCTTACAATTAAGAAATGTCATTATAAAGTCAAACACAAACAAACATACCATCAATAAGTGAAGTGACAAAACGTATATCTGTATTAATCCTCTCTCTCATTCTCTCTCCCTTTCTCCCTTTCTCTCTCTCTCTCTCTCTCTCTCTATATATATATATATATATATATATATATGTGTGTGTGTGTGTGTGTGTGTGTGTGTGTGTGTGTGTTTCCATTTAGTGGATTAAAACATTTATTTGGATGTTTAAGCAATTTTCTGCAAATGGTGAGAAATCGGAGAGCCGAGTTCAAATGTCTGTTGGATTCGTTAAATTAACATTTCCCCCAAACCCTTGGAAAACTTAAGAATCCATCTCTTCCCCCAGCTATAGATTAAATACTAAATTTTGTACCTAGATAAATAATTGTTATTTTTTAAAAATTGACTGTACTCACAAAAAAAAAAAAAAAAGAAATCTTATGACAAACCAAAATATACTTACGCTTCAAATAAACCACAACGTACTGATAAACCGTAAAAAACGAATCACTCAATCAATAAACCAAACACCTGCACATGGTGGCTATGAGGCAGTTATTTTTGTCTGTCACCATAGATCAAATCCCCTTAGATTTAAGAATATAAAGATTTCTTTTCTTAATTCCTTTGTTATTTTGAAGTTTTTGTTTTTCCGGTTCCATTTGTATTTGGGGATTATGGAGCTACACGCATAACGTTTCTCCTTAAATGATACTTTTTACGAGTAACTTCCCTATTTACAGGCATATCGTTTGTTTCTGCAGATTTTTCTCTGACATTTCTTGGGGTTTTACTGTATCATTAAAAGAACCTATATACGTATGTAATATTATATATATATATATATATATATATATATATATATATATATATATATATATTTAATCATTTCATCCCGAGCAAGGCGGAAATGCCATTGATGTGCAGGGGGCTACATAAATGTAAAAAGACTAATTAGAAAAGAGTGAGGAGTACAAATTAGTTAGAAAAGAACAATAGAAAGCTGAGAAAACAGGTGCGATGACAGATACATAGGTGGGGAGAAAGGGAAGGTTATACGGGGGTGGGGAGAGAGCTAGAGTCCAGTGGTTAGTAGATGAATATTGACTTTGCATTTAAATTTCTGGAGGTTGTAGCCGTCAGGAAAGCAAGAATACGGGAGCGAGTTCCACAAGCGGGAAGTGCGAGAGAAGAAGCTGCAGGAGTAGAATTGTCTTCTGCATTTGGCTAACCTTACTGTGAATGGGTGGGACCCAGTTGCCAGTCTGGTTGCACGAGTAAACACCTGTTGAGGAGGCATCAGTGACTTAAGTTCGTCTGAGCAGAAGCCATGAAGTTATTTATAGAACAGACAAAGGGAGGCCACATTTCGACGATGGGGAAGTGGCTGCAGTCGAGCCGCCAGATCAGTACCTGTCACATTACAGACTCTGCTTTGAAGCCTGTCAAGAACACTGAGGTATATATATATATATATATATATATATATATATATATATATATATACCTCGATCAAAAATCTGGTGTAGGCGACAAAGCTAACCTTGCAGCCGAGCTTGAAAAAGACCTCCAATTCGTAGTGGACTGGGGTAGAAATGGCTCGTAAATTTTAATGCTTCTAAAACGAAGCTAATATCAATTAAACATCATAGACAATCGCACCTACCTCCCATTAGCATGGACCAGGCTTGCCTCCCAGAGAGTAAAACACTACACCTCCTCGGTCTCACAAATTCAACGGACCTCAAGTGGAATGACTATATCGAATCCATTGCTAAATCCGCTACTATGAAAGTCCGTTCTCTGTGAAGATTCCGGAAGTTTTTTCCACCTGAATCTATCCTGCACATATATAAATCTACCATCCGCTCGTGCATTGAATACTGCTGCCATATCTGGTCGGGTGCCACTGCTATTCTCCACGGGCTTCTCGACAAGGTACAGCGGAGGGTCTGTAATGTGATCGATACCGACTTGGCAGACCGCCTGCAGTCTCTCTCTCACCGGCGTGACGTGGCTTCCCTGTGTCTCCTCTATAAATACTTTCACGGCTTCTGCTCCGATGAACTTAGATCACTGGTGCCCCCTAAATACGAATTTGCACGAGATACTAGATTAGAAAATAGATCCCATCCTTTTACAGTGAAACCGATAAAATGCAACCGCAACTTCTACTCTAACAGTTTTTTTCCCGCACTTCCCTTCCACATGATTGCTTCGCCGACGGCTACAATCTCCAGGAGTTTAAATGTAAGGTCAATAGACATCTCCTAACACACTAACTCGCTCCCATTCTTTCAAACTCATCTACCCAATCATCCTCAGTATCCTTACCCATTTATCAACTTCCTTCTGACATTTCCTATATCTAACCACTCCTTCTCTTTACCTTCCCCTATGTAGACCCATGCGCAATAGTGGCAGTGGAATGCTTGGGGTGAAATTATATATATATATATATATATATATATATATATATATATATATATATATATATATGCGTGTGTAATGATAATATACACGCTAAAATTATACCTTCTTGTACCGAGTGCCCATAGCCCAGAGGTAGAATCACCGACTGATGCCAATTCTGTCGGGTTTCAATCCTGGGTTAAAAACAATCGGAGTCTAACCTTACTGATGAGCTGTGATACATCGAAACAGATCTGTCTGCGGATGACTATATATATATATATATATATATATATAGTATGCCTCCGCCTATAGCTCAGGGGTCGAATCGCCAACTGACGCCAATTCTTTCGGATTTTAATACTGAGGAAAAAGCAATCGGATAGCTAACCGTACTGATGCGCTGTGATACACCGAAACAGATCTGTCTGCGGATGACTATATATATATATATATATAAAGTTAATGGATTTATTTTTAAAGTGGCGATTTACTACTTCAAACGTTATAATTGTAGATATTCGTATTTGAAATTATCGCACCGTTTTTATTTTTATTTTCAGTATTAAATTCTAATCAAACATTTGGTATTTATCAGAATAAGACACTTACTGTCTGAAAGCGGATGTGCGTTGTGGTGCATTGGATATCGGCTCAGAACGAGACATCGGGGAGCCGAGTTCGGATTCCAGTTGAATTCATTGCATTCACTTACGCGCAAATACCCTTGGGAAAGGTATTAATCCGTATATTCCTTCCAGTTATGGGTTAAATAACAGGACAGACTGGATTCTATAGCCTTGGTCGGCAACTAGTTTACCGCAGAAAGCAATGGCAACCTACTGCGGGATAATCTTCTGGCCATTCAGTCCTGTCTCTTTCGAGACATGATCGCCCAAGCGTGTATCACGTATGGCATTTAACTGACTGTCGGAAAATCACGACAGAATGTCTGTTCACACATATGCAACAGGAACATTGTTTGTCTTGTTAACTCAAAACCAAGACCAGCATATGTGAACAAATAAAATTTTTCGTCATACTTGAACAAGAAATGCAATTTTTATCATCATAACGTTCACCAATTGACTAGTATTAATAAAGAAGCACGTATGTTTCTTTAGATATTCAGTAACTGTGTGTTTTATAAATGTGTAAAATGGCAAGCATAATAAAACCTGCAGGTCACCCCGCGCCTTCTAGTCATTTCTAAAAAAATATTTTCAATGAAATTGTTCCGATGTGCTTTACTTGTCAGTGTTTCAAATGTATGAATATAAGAGGCTTACTAGATTGGCAACTATACCTCACCGTTTTACCGTTGACGTAGCGAGATCTAACCGTTAGTTCGATTCTCATTTTTCCTTTTCCCACCTGTGGATATTCCCTTCGAATAATTGCTTCCCTATCACCAACAATAGACTCCAAAATGGCTGAACCAATTTTTTTAAAAATTTACACAGTTGTACTATAAGCGTCTGCGAGAGTTCTTAGCTAGGTTTTGTGTCGAGGTACTCTTGATAAATATCGAAAATCGATAATCGAAAAAATCGGCTTATAGAAGGAGTGGTCCAATTTTAATCAAATTTTATACACTCATAGACAAAGACATAAGAAACGATATTCAGAAGTTTCAAAGTTTCAGTTCTTACAAGCGTGCATAAAATCGATAATATATATATATATATATATATATATAAGCAAGATATTTGTGTGTGTATGTCTGTTTATCTGTCTGTAGTCCTTAATGCAAATCCACAATTTTTATCCGGTTCTCACCAATCTTTACACTAATATTCTTTAGGCTGAGTCTGAGCTCCAGGACCATGGATTAGTTTTAAAGCTTTTATTATACCCGAGCAACGTCGGGCTATACTGCTAGTATATATATATATATATTATTGTTGTTGTTGTTATAGTATTGATTTTCAATATGCTATTAAAATAATAATAATAATAATAATAATAATAATAATAATAACTGGACTCTAAACGACATCAGGCGAATGGATGCTAAAACAAGAAAGCTTCTTTCTAAGCATAGGATGCATCACCCAAAGGCTGATGTAGACCGTCTATACATACCCCGTAAAGAAGGTGGAAGGGGTCTTATTCAGCTGGAATTGTCATACAAGACAACAACTATTGGCTTACTAACATACATAGAAACAACAAAGGATTGGATGATACAATTAGTAAGGCAACATGAAGAAAGAAAGAAAAAATATTCAATAATAAAAGAAGGCAGTAAATACAAACAAGAATTACAGTTAGTAGATTCTGTAGAAAAGCAAAACAGTAGCCAAGAACCAACTATTGCGGCAAAAAATATGAAAATGAAAGCCAAAGATAAAGCTCTTGAAAAGATGAAACAGCGCTGGCAAGACAAACCTCTGCATGGCCAATATCCAGTACGTGCCAATAAATCCAATGTTGACAAAGTTAATACTCATCGATGGTTACGTGCATCTGGATTAAAGTCTGAAACTGAAGGATTTATACTTGCAGCACAAGACCAAAGTCTTTTCACGAGAAACTTTCAGGCAAATGTTATGCATAATAATATGGATCCAAAATGCAGGTTTTGTGATAAACACCAAGAAACAATAGACCACCTAATCTCAGGCTGTTCTGTGCTTGCCCCAAACGAATATAAAAATCGCCACGATAGAGTTGGGCAATATTTACATTGGGCAATGTGCAAACATTATGGAAAAGCTGTAAACAAACACTGGTATGAACATCATCCAGCACCGGTTACAGAAATAGAAGATGTAACCATTCTATGGGATTACACCATCTACACAGACAGAAAAATTGAAGCAAACAGGCCAGACATTATTGTTAAAAACCAGAAGGAGAAAACTTGTCTATTAATTGATATGGCTTGTCCAGCGGATTGTAACATAGCAATCAAGGAATTTGAAAAACTGTCAAAATATAAAGACCTGGAAATTGAAATAGAAAAAAATGTGGAAATTGAAAACAAGAGTTGTGCCAGTGATAGTAGGTGCACTTGGAATGATAAAAAATGGAACAAAACAACACATTGAAAGAATCCCTGGAAACCCCAGCTTAAGAGATATACAAAAAATTGTATTATTAAATACAGCCCACACACTAAGGAAAACTTTATCTATGTAATGCTGGGGATGATAGGGAGGATAGAAAAACATGAAATGGAGTCATAACAACACGCCACTACCTGCCTTAGGTCTCCCCGCAGACTTGGTTGGTAGTGAGACCAATGCAGAAATCGAAATATGATGAAAAATGACATAATAATAACAATAATAATAATAATAATGACTATATATCTATGTCTCACTTCCTTTTTAAAAGTAAATGTCAAACTGTGGAATATATATCCACTAGTTTAAGCCACTTATATTATTGTGTGTGTGTATTTGAAATGGTTTAGATAGATAGATAGATAGATAGATAGATAGATAGATAGAAAGAAAGAAAGAAAGAAAGAAAGAAAGACTAGGTACGTAGATAGACAGATAGATATGGAAAAACTCAGATAGATAGATATTAAAAGACTTAGAAATAAATTAATAGGCTGAGATAGGTAGTTGACTTTCTAAGCGCCGCTTCGAGGAGGCACAAGGCCGAAAGTATGGTCCACACAGCGCGGATCGAACACACTACTCAGTTATAATAGGTTCTAGCAAGATAAGCTTGTTAACCATTATACCACGCCGAAAAACCATAGATAGGGTGATGGATAGATATTTTTAAAATTTATAAAGAAAGAAAGAAAGAAAGAAAGAAAGAAAGAGAAAGAAAGAAAGAAAGAATTAATAGGCTGAGGTAGATATCTACATAGATAGATTAAAAGATTAAAAGACTTAGAAAGAAAAAATTCGAAAGAAAGAAAGAAAGAAAGAAAGAGAGAGAGAGAGAGAGAAAGAGAAAGAAAGAAAGAAAGAAAGAAAGAAAGAAAGAAAGAGAAAAAGAAAAAGAAAGAAAGAAAGAATGAGAGAGAGAGAAAGAAAGAAAGAAAGAAAGAAAGAGAGAGAGAGAGAGAGAAAGAAAGAAAGAAAGAAAGAAAGAAAGAATTAATAGGCTGAGATAGATATCTACATAGATTAAAAGATTAAAAGACTTAAAGAAAGAAAGAAAGAAAGAAAGAAAGAAAGAAAGAAAGAAAGAAAGAAAGGCTGAGACAGATAGATAGATAGATAGATAGATAGATAGATAGATAGAGACAGCGACATAGTCAGGGAGATAGATAGATAGATAGACAGAGGACAGACAGACAGACAGATAGATAGATAGATAGATAGATAGATAGATAGATAGATAGATAGATAGAGACAGAGTCAGATAGATAGATAGATAGATAGATAGATAGATAGATAGATAGATAATCAATGGAAAATAGTAGTTTAATGATAAAAGTATTCACGAAAGAACATTTCTTCCTAATTCGATGATTTTGAAGTGTACCATAAACGTTCTTACCTCAATTTTAATACAACCTTGAACGAATTTTACATCGAAACTTAAAATGAAAAAAAGAATTAAGAAAGCATAATATCACTTAATATTCCAAAGTATTTAGGATTTCTTTCCATCAGGATAGGCCGTATGTCCTCTTTTTTTTTGTTCTGTTTTTAAATTCACCCCGAGGTTGGTTGGCAGATCGACGGAATCAATCCTAATGTTTTCTCTTTTTCAATCGAACCGATCAGTTTATCTGAATTGGACAGAGAGATGATCCGCTTTCAACTCACTCTGCCCTCCAGGATAAAAAAAAGAGAAGTAACAAAAACGAATGATGTCGCTGATAATGAGACGACGTGGGTGGATCAACTAACGCCCCATTTCACAGCTAGCGATCGTATTCTGTAAGACAATCGCGTCAACTAATTGTTATTCTCCGCCCAGGCTTTTAAAGTTCGAATCCTGCTAATTTCTATAATTGGAATTGTAGAGCAGACAATTTTTGATTTCTTCCATTCCGTGTCTGCTATATAACGTCAAAGATATGCAATAATAAGACATATCGCTAGTTAATACGTGCGTTGTGGTGCAGTAGATATCAGATCGGAACGAGAAATCGGGGAGCCGAGTTCGAATTCCAGTTGAATTCATTGCATTCACTTACGCGCAAATACCCTTGGGAAAGGTATTAATCCGTCTTTTCCTTCTAGTTATGGGTTAAATAACAGGACAGATTGGGTTCTATAGCCTTGGCTGGCAACCAATCTACCGCAGAAAGCAATGGCAAACTACTGCGGGATAATCTTCTGCCCAGTCAGTCCTGTCTCTTTCGAGACATGATCGCCCAAGCGTGTATCACGTATGACATTTAACTGACTGACTGTCGGAAAATCATGACAGAATGTCTGTTCACACATATGCAAGAGGAACATTGTTTGTCAGTCATGTCTCGAAAGAGACATGATCGCCCAAGCGTGTTTTACGTATGGCACTTAACTGACTGACATTCAGACTGTTGTCCTCATCCTCATTGCCATATATACGAGGTTTCGGCTGTTGTACGCACCGGCTTTCTTCAGCTGCTAGAACATCAATATATGAATTTCGGGGACATATATACCTAATATCTCAGTAACCAATTTTTATACAGCAATCTTTGAAGATAATGATTTTCTCTAGCACTCGGTTTTACTGGTTCACAAATTGTTGTCTTTCTATTGTTACGAGGATGCATTTATATATAAAAATAATATTAATAATGTATAAAAAGTTATAGTAAAGGACACTGTTGAGACCTACATGTTGTTGCAAAAAGTTTTAATTCAGAAAGTAGTCGTAAAAATAAGGAAAGTAGAAATAGAACGTTTGGAAGATTATAGAATGTTCCAGAGAGTTCGAAAGGTTCTAGAAGTTTGCAAATTAGGTGTTAGCCCCTATAAAATAGATTTTGGGCACGGGGCCGTCAGTTGATAGCAGGATGGGTTGACCTCTACAACTCCGGTGAAGATTCAGGATGTATATCCAGCCGAAAGAATCCCTAAGTTGACGACAAAAAACTAAAGCTTGAAACAGTTGATAAAAGGATGTATTGACCTCATCAGCACCGGTTTCGAGTAAAGGAAATATTGCAGCCGAAAGAATCTTTCTAGTCCTGCACATTTATAAATCTACCATCCGCCCGTGCATTGAATACTGCTGCCATATCTGGTCGGGTGCCCCTGCTGTTCTCCTCGGGCTTCTCGATAAGGTTCAGAGGAGGGTCTGTAATGTGATAGATACCGACTTGGCAGACCGCCTGCAGTCTCTCTCCCACCGGCGCGACGTGGCTTCCCTGTGTCTCTTCTATAAATACTTTCACGGCTTCTGCTCCGATGAACTTAGATCACTAGTGCCCACTAAATACGAATTTGAAAGAGATACTAGATTAGAAACTAGATCCCACCCTTTTACAGTGAAACCGATAAAATGCAGCCGCAACTTCTACTCCAACAGTTTCTTTCCTCGCACTTCCCGACTGTGGAATTCTCTTCCAAACGATTGCTTCCCCGACGGCTACAATCTCCAGGAGTTTAAATGTAAGGTCAATAGACACCTCCTAACACACTAACCTGCTCTCATTATATCAAACACTCTTCCCATCTGCCCAACCCTCATCCTCGCTATCCTTACTCATCTGTCACCTTCCTCCTAACATTCCCTATGTCTAACCACTCCTTCTCTTTACCTTTCCCTATGTAGCCCCATGCGCAATAGTGGCAGTGGAATGCCTTGCTTGGGGTGAGATGATTAAAAAAAAAAAAACGTCGACGGCAAACAAAAACTTAGATGTTAAAAGGATTTTGCTGCCATATCAACTCCGATAATAATTCTAGGATCGAGATCCAGCCGACAGAAATTCACAGACCACATCCGAACAACTAAAACCTGAAAGAGAACCTCCTGAATCTATCTGGGTAAATACATATTTTTGTCTCTTTTATTGACCAAGCCAATAATTAGTCTTTATATACGCATTTAAGGATTTAAAAAAAAAAGCACTTAACTTCCCCGCCAACTTAACTGAGCAAGCTATTTGACAACTTCCCTCTCTTTCTCTTCCTCGTAACACTTCCCTGGGCAGTAGTACACTACGTTTTCTATGTCTCTTGATTTGAATGCCAAACTGTATATTTGTAAATATTTATCTAATGTTTTGTGAATTAAATATTTGTTTTTTATTTTAACTCTGAGTTTTGGTCCATCATTTTTATTTTTTCTTATGTTTTACACGTAACACTATGCTTGGGAGATATTTGTGGCCAAACCTAAGCGCTGATTTCTTTAAGTCTTTAAGTTTACGTTGTTTCCAATATACTGATGTCCTCCGTGACACATGACCTAGTGGATACAAACGTTGGCTAGTTCCATTGACTTTACCCAAAGAGATGTAAGTTCAATACCTGGCTAGAACAGTTGAGAACAAATAACAGAGTAGAGTTAAAGGGAGATAACTCCATCACACCCGGAAGTGGCATAGCACATCGAACAAGAGTGATATAACCAGTGATTGAAATAAAAGGTTAGATTAGAAATTCTTAGCAACTGAAGAAGTGTACAACTTTCGAAACATTGTAAAAATGGCAATAAAGGCGTTTTATTAATGTAAATAATGAAAAGACAATGTCATCTCAGAAATATAGACAAATTCAGAATTTTTGTTTGTTTTGTTTTTTAACGATTTTTCATTTCTCCAGATCCAGAAATATCTCATACTTGAAACCTGTTTATAACTATAACAATATACAAAGGAGATACATTATTTACATTATTCGGACTATTGTCCTCATCTTTGTTGCCATCTGTACGACGTTTCGGCCGTTGTACGCACCGGATTTCTTCAGGTGCTAGGAATTTCGAACCGAACCCTTTATTACAATCACTTGGGTATATCATCCTCAGTCCTTTCGGAAATTCTCGATTGGAAGTCATGAGTTATCTCCCTCTAGCCCAGCAAGTTACTTGTTCACCACTGCTGTAGACTGGTATTGAATTCAAAATTCTATGAATTAAGTCGGGTACTAACCAACGTCTATATCCACTGGGCCATGTGTCCTCAAAGTCTTCTATCCTCACAAGAACAACTGAATTGATGGAAGTAAAAAACCGGTTCACAAGTGAATAGTTCATCAACATGAAATATCTTTTAAATTGTGTGTTGAAGCAGGGTGTTTCTCTTGTCTGTTTTCATGCACTTAGTCTTAGAAATTTTAATTAGCAATCCTACATAAAGCGCACGATTCGAGGGTACATTGAAAAATGTTGAAGATTTTTCTTGAATTGCTCATAAGGAACAGATCATCTGCATAGCTAAGAATAGAAAGACTTCTTCCATCAATTTGGTACTCGGATTTGCTCTCTTTTCAGTTTAACTATGTTGTGGGTTCTCCCTTTTCATAAAGATGAACTCGTCCAGAGTATACTTATACTACAGCTATAGAAGCGAGACGAGAGAATACCTCGTTTTCACACGGTGATTCCTTTGACACTGTCAGCTCTCTGTCTTCGGGCGGAGAGCATTTATTCAGTCGTGGCTCCGCCGAAGGGTAGAATCACGACTGGGAAAAATTAGACAGGTATTTTTGGCTGGGCTATATGGCCCGGAGTTCCCACGTAAAAAAAGCCTTGTACCACATTTTGCCCTAGTGGGAGGGCAGATAAATACAGAATACCGCGTTTTCACAGAGAGTTAACCGGAGAGTACGAGAGTCCGGAGAGAGTTAAGCAGTCAGTAGCTCCGTTCTCCCGTCATCGAAAAGGTTATTACGCCGTACCTGTCAGCTTCCGACGCTTACATGCTCAGTATACTACGGCTTCATCTTCAGAGACTTGTACATATACTTTTTACTAACCCGCATTTCTGTACTACTGTATCCTCACGTTAATACATTTATTTTCTATTTCACTTAATGGCCGTTGTTCATTTATTTGTGTGGCTCTGTTTCCGGGTTCCACAACTGAAAGAGAAGCGCTTAAGCAACAATGCAGAAAAGTGATAAGAAAATTTAATAACAATATGAGTTTGTTTTTCATCTGATTTCTAAAGAATATAACGCGAAGAATATTTAACTGGTCGGTTGGTTGTTTTGTCTTTATGGCACATCAACACCTCGACGGGTCATTTATTGCCAGCTAAACATTATTTACTTATTGCTGGTAATACCTTTTTCTTTCAAAAACTTATTGTTGTTTATATAAGTTTTTTGTATCTAGTAATACACTTTTCTTTTCAAGTATCAAGATTCATTGGGATTTGTTTTTAAGGACAGGGTCTGCAAGTCCTACCGTTGTTATTTAATCCATAACTGGAGGGAAGGGACGGATTAATACATTTCCCAAGGGTACCAGTGTTTAAGTGAATGCAGGGTATTCAACTGGAATTCGAACTCGGCTCATCGATTTCTCTTTCCGAGCCGATATCCACTGCACCACAACGCACATCCGTCACTAAACACTTACAGCACCTGGTATTCGCAAGCGGTCACTCATTTAAGTACTGGCCAGTCTCAACGTTGCTTAACTTCGGTGATCGGGCGAGAAACGGTGTATTCAACGTGATATTGCCGTAAGCACGCACATCCGTCACTAAACGCTTACAGCACATGGTATTCCCAAGCGGTCACCCATCTAAGTACTGACCAGGCTTCAACGTTGCTTAACTTCGAACAATACGTGCAATCTTTGAATACACTGGAAAAAGAAATGTCATATTTATTGTCTGAAAGTTCTCAGCGCAAACAGAACTAATGAAGAAGGATATATATCTATGTTTCTTAGAATAAGCACGCATAAAACATCTGAAGAATACCACACAAATCTGTTTGAACAATTAGGAAAACTTATAATTTATTTAGGAAGATATTAAAATAAACCAGAATATTTACTCAGTCCAAATCGTTTGCAAGGTCCCACCCATTTACAGTTCGATCAACCAAATGCAGCCGACAATTCTACTTCAGCTTCTTATCTCGCACTTTCCACCCGTGGAACTTCCTTCGATATACTTGCTTTCCTGGCGGCTACAACCTCCAGGAATTTAAATGTAATGTCAATACCCATCTCTTAACCACTTGACTCTAGTTCTTTCTACATCATATCGTATATCTTGTTCTTTTCATTTTTCACTCAACTTTCGCAACTGCCTTCACACCATCCGTCTCTTGCCCTTTCTCTGACACCCCCTATAACTGATTCGTCTGTCTCTTCACTCTCCTCCTGACTAAAGATTTACTCTTAATAGCCCCCTGCACAACAGTGGCAGTACTGCCTTGCTTGGGGTAAAATGATTTTAAAAATACAAACTGAAAAGGAACTGGTTAACTGCTTAAAAATAGACGGAACGTGAAAGAATGTTGCGACTTTTCACCGTATTTATTTAAACGAGACAACCAAAAAAATTTTTTCAACAATTTATTGTTGTTTTTTATAAGTTTTGTGTCTAGTAATACTTTTTTTCTTTTTCGAGTATCAAGATTCATTGGGATTTGTTTGTTTAAGGGCAGAGTCCCAAAGTCCTACCCTGTTATTTAATTCATAACTGGAGGGAAGGGAAGAATTAATACCTTTCCCAAGGGTACCAGTGCTTAAGTGAACGCAAGGTATTCAACTGGAATTCGAACTCGGCTCACCTATTTCTCTTTCCGTGCCGATATCCACTGCACCATGACGCACATCCGTCACTACACGCTTACAGCACCTGGTATTCCCAAGCGGTCACCCATCTAAGTACTGACCCGGCTCAACGTTTCTTAACTTCAGTTGATCGAGCGAGAACCGGTGTATTCAACGTGATATGGCCGTAAGCTTTCAAAATCTATTGTTAGTAATAATTTTTCTTCATAAATATATTGCTGGTAATATTTTATACTTCAAAAATGTATTGCTGGAAATATTCTATTCAACAAAATAATTACTGGAATGTGTGTACTATATATCTAATTTTGTACTTTCATATTGTTTTGACCCCAGTTTGGGTGTTAACTATTCGCCCATAGCTAGGACCCTAACAGGTGCTACCACTCCGGGTCAGAGTGGATCTGAGAACAACCCTTAGATTACGGCAGATACTGAGAGTAAAGTGCGGAATTTTCTATATAAGACATTAAAGGAAAACTGTAAAAAAGTTTAAATTGTTGAAAAAAAAAAGGTATTACCAGCAATAAATAAATAAAAAAATCTAGTTGGCAATAAATGACCCGCCGAGGATGATATGCCATAAAACAAAACAACTAACCAACCAACTGCCGTAAGCATAGTGCCGTCTGAATAACTTATGCTGTGCCCACTATTAATAAATCCTGGTAGGACTTGCACTTTCTTTTTGGTTGTCTCGTTTAAATAAATACGGTGAAAAGTCGTAACATTCTTTCACGTTCCTTCTATTTTTAAGCAGTTAACCAGTTCCTTTTCAGTTTGTATTTTTTAAATCATTTTACCCCAAGCAAGGCAGTACTGACACCGTTGTGCAGGGGGCTATTAAGAGTAAATCTTTAGTCAGGAGGAGAGTGAAGAGTCAGACGAATCAGTTACAGGGGGTTTCAGAGAAAGGGCAAGAGACGGATGGTGTGAAGACAGTTGCGAACATCGAGTGAAAATTAAGATGTGGTTACATGATCCTTAAACTTCCCAATTAGATGATTTTCAACCGTGTATTCAAGGTGATATGGCCATAAGCCTAGGGTAGAAGTAGCGGTTACATTTGATTATTTTGACGGTGAAAGGATATGACCTTGATGCCAATCGAGCTGCACGAGTAAATTCACGTGGTTGGGGCACTAGAGAAAGAGACTCGTCAGGGCAAAAGCCGTGAATATATTTGTAGAAATGTCAGAGGAAAGCAATAATCGCGCCAGTGAGAAAGTGACTGAAGCCGAACTGACAAGTCAGGATCAACGACGTTGCATATCAACCTTTAAATTACGGTATATACTGAGCTTACGGCAGATACTGAGAGTAAAGTACGGAATCTTCTATATATGACATTAAAGGAAAACTGTACAAAAAAGTTTAATTATCAATTGGAAGATGTATTGTTTTGTTGTCAGCAAAAGGACAAGACGTCAGAAACAAATAAGTACAAAAATATATACTTTTTCGCAAAGGACAGAAAACGTAACACTGACGTCCTAAAGCTCATTAAAATAACAAAATATAATTTTCAAAATTTAGCAAAGTATTAAGAAAAAAATTTAATCGTTTCACCCTAAGCAAGGCGGTAAAGCCACTGATGCGCAGATGGCTACATAAGAAAGTAAACATTTACACAGGAGACCAAGACCAACCAGTTGCAGGGGATGTCAGAGAAAGGGCACAAATCCTCTTGGGAAAGGTATTAACCTGTCTCTGTCCTCCAGTTATGGATTAAATAATAGGTTAGATTGGGTTTTATAACCTTGGCCGGCAACCAGTCTACCTCAGAAAGCAATGGCAACATACTGCAGGATAATGTGCCAAGTAAGTCATGTTTCGAAAGAGACATGATCGCCTAAAGCGTGTATCCTGTATGGCATTTAACTGACTGATTGAATAAAAAAAAGAATCATTCCTGATAATAAACGCATCACTGAAGAAATGGGTATTATACGTAACCAGTGGTGATTATGGAACTCTGAAAGTTGAGTGAAACTTAGGGGCCTAGATTTTTCTGATGTGAAGGGGGCAAACTTAAGCAACGTCTTAGAATTTGGTGTCGATTTTACCCAAAAGATTGGAGAAAAATATTGTCCAATTCTTTCACTCGGCCATAAATCACTGGCTGCCTATGTATTTACATATCAAGTTGGGGACATTATTTCTTATTAATATCTTCCTTCAGATACGAAAATATGTCGATTAAGTCTCTCTTCCTCCTTAAAAACATGTCTGCTTCTATCTATCTGTTTGTTTTGTTTTGTTTGTTTTTCTCTCAAACTGGTATTTGTATGTGTCCTCAAAAGGTGAAATGAAAAAGAAAAGGCAGAAGAAAATGTGCTGAAGAGCAAACCTTATCCAAATCAGAGACTGATTAGTTTCATAAATTTTTGAAGCTTTTAAAAGTGGAGAGGCAACCGATGGGCCAGCCAAAATTCTGGAGGGGCCTTGGCCTCTTCTGACCCCTTTAGTATCGCCACTGTATGTAACTAAATGTGAAAATAGTGATATAATCTAACTTTTAACTTTTCAAACAAGCTAAAACAAATAGTTAAAAAAATATCCAAATACTTTTTTAAAAAATATTCACCCAGTAAAAGACTTAAGAGCCACTCAAGGTAAAGAGTTACTGCGTAAATTCATATTATCGTAGAAAAGAACTAGCTAATCTTGTTAAAAGAACAGGTACAGGTGTAAACCGCACGATAGGCGAAACTATCTACACCTATTGATAGAGGAGGAAAAAATAGAATTAAATAAAATAGTGAATAACGTTTCAGAGATCGGGCTCAGAAATTAGTAATACAGAGCTGAAGCTGACTTTAGAAGGAACTACCAATCCAATCCCAAACGTGAAACACGGGATAACTCTCTACTCGTATTCAAGAGTCTTAACCTGACGACAATCGAACCTATCTACTGGTACTAGAAAAAAACGATAATTTTTTTTATATACTGTCTTGTTTTCATAAAAGCTGTTCAAAGCAAGCAACCGCTGTTTACAATCAAGGAAAAACAAATAAAACAAAATAAACGAATAAAAGATTTCAGGATCACGTGACACACAACCAGAAAAAGAGATTTCCGGTCATGTTTTTATATAATCAGACTGCACTCTAGATACAGGTGAGTGACAGAAAAATGAAAATGAAGAATCACGGGCAGCCAGCATGATGCAAAAGGGAGACGGGATGGTCTGCTCCGTTAGTCTGTCGTAACAAAGAAACTGCCGTAATTAGCATATATGTACCTATAGAACGTAGAAGGTGAATCCATGAATAATACCCTAATATATTGTTATGCTGTTGTGTATATAGGAATGGACTTTTTCTCCGTCAATAAGTACTAACCTGCGTGACTTTCGGGGACGCAGCTCAAAGGAAGTCTTGAGGCAGTCTAGAAGCAGTTAAAACGCAACGTAACTAAACAGTTCAGATGTACGCTTCTGTTGACCGCTAATACTCTTACTTTGTATATATATTCTGTTATTCTAATACACTGGTTAAACCTACGTTTCTTTTTTTGTTTTTTTATAATCCTGTCGCCCCAAGGAAGGCATTTTACTGCCACTGTTGAGCAGAGGGTTACATAGAAGAAAAGTTATGAGAAAGAGTGACGGGTTACAGTGGGTGTCAGGAAAAGGGTAAGAGAAGGATGAGAATACTGATGAGAGTTGAGTGGACGAAGAAAGAAGCATGAGAGAAAGCGGAAGCAAGTCAGTGAGATAGGAGATGACTATTGACTTTACATTTAAATTCATGAAGATTGTAGCTGTCAGGAAAGCAAGAATACGGAAGGGAATTCCACAGGCGGGAAGTGCGAAGGAAGAAGCTGATGGAGTAGAATTTGAATTCATGGGACCTATTTGCTCATCTTGTTTTTCGAGCAAATTCATGGATGGGGTACCAGTGAGCAAAATTCATCTGAGCAGAAGCCGTGTAGAAGAGACACAGGGAAGCCTCATTGCGCCGGTGAGAAAGTGACTGTATCCGAGCTGCCAAGGATATAGCAGCAGTATTCAATGCACGACCGGATGGTAGATTTGTATATGTGCAGGACTGTTTCAGACGGGAAAACTTCCTGGCCCAACACTGAGAACCGACCTTCTTAGCAGCTGATTTAGCTATGGACTCTATATAATCATTTCACTTGAGGTCTGTATGAGAGTTAACCTGAGAAGGCGCAGTGCTTTACTTTCAGTTAGACTAGACTGGTTCATGCTAATGGTGTGCAGGAGCGATTGTCTGTGGTGAGGAATAGATAACAGCTTCGTTTTAGAAGCATTAAAATTTACGATTAAAGGGTAGTGTCGTCTGCGTATATGTCTACTTGGGATCTTACTTCATTGGGAATACAGATAAGGAAAAGGGTGGGACCTAGAATAGAGCCTTGAGGGACACCTGCGTTCGTTTGATAGTATTAATGTCCGTTCAATACTGCCTTTATTGTGAGAGGAATGACTGGATTAGGTCAAACAATTGTCCACTTATACCGTAGCCCAGTAACTTGCATAGAAGGCCAGCGCCCGAGACCCTGTCAAACGATTTGAAGATATCTAGGGCAACAGTTCGGCCTTTGCCGTTCTTGTCAAGAGCCTGGTGTATATACCCATTGATGGTCGTGAGCATATCAGCAGTAGACCCGGAGTAGCGGAAACCATACTGTTTTTCAGAGAAGATTCTGTTGGGTATGAGATGCTGTACGACCTCGGCATTAATGATGGGGTCGAATAAGGCGACAATTAGCGGGGTCGGTGGGTTCTCCTGTATATATATATATATAGGAACCGCAGAGAATGATTTTCAGCAGGCAGGAAAACAAGAAGCAGAGAGGCAGTAATTGTAGAGCTTAGAGAGAATAGAGGAGAGTTCAGTTCTCCCGTGTCTTTCTTCCTGGCCCTAACAGGCTACAACAACTTGGGGACAAAGATTTTGCCATGACATTTTCTCGTCGTATTTCACTAATGATTCCTTTGTTAAACTTGATATGTACTTTCCTAGTTTTATTCAAACCGAAGTAAATGGGTATCGAATTAGGACATTGTAAAGAAGCTGACCAGTCGGTGAGAAATGATCGTGCGATCCGGTCGTATATTCACAACGAACGACATTACCCGGGTGCCACGTAGCTGGCTGCTGAGCGTCCGACGCCTAGCCGACCGCCACTCGCTTGTCGTGGTCGGACGTTCAGCAGCCGGTTAGGTAGAACCCGGGCAACATCGTTCGTTGTAGGCTGTGTCGATAAGATCGGAGTACCACACGTTGGCGTGATCGGACGCGAGTCAGACGCTCAGCCGACGACCACCCGACGGGCGTGATCGGACGCGTGTCGGACGGGCAGCCGTGGTCGGCCAGTCGGCTGTGACTGGGACTCGGACACTTTTGTGAAAAAAATCGAAAAAATACAATTCGAGAATGGAATTAAAGTGTTTCATTCTTAGTTTCTTCACGTTCTCAATCAATGAGAACCGTTTCGGTTTGGTTTAGTATGAATTCACAAAAAAAAAGCAAAAGTTGTTACACGAAATAGAGCCATTGGTAACAGCTCACAGTGTCGAAAGACAAAATGAATAAGTAACAAAATGCTGAAAAAAGAACAAAGTTTCGAACAGACTAAGTATCAAACGAACTAAATGCAGAATGGGCAAAGTGCAACAACGCAAAAGAAAATACAACAAATATACAATTGTAAAACAAAGACGAGAGGGCATTTTTGATAGCTACGGCATTAAAATGCGAATTAGAATATCCTGAATCCCTCGCTAAGAAACTTTAATTATAGTTTTCTGCAGTGTTAATTTCCCCACAAATAAAACATTTTTATTTCTTTCTTTATTCCTTTCTTTATTGTAATTAATCATAAATAAGCAAACATTAACTTCTTACTATAGTTTGAATGCAATCCTTTTTCAAAAAATTACTAATTATGCAGAAATTTTTTTGTTTTTTGTTTTTTGTTTTTTTTTTTTCATCGGAGCGTTTTATACTAAATACTAATTTAAACTTTACAAATAGATATTCACCAGCAGGATATTTGCATGCAAAGTAAAAGGTATTCTATTGTCGGCACATTTCTGGCTTTTCGTCTTTCAGTCTGTTCAACAAGAACGCTGACTCCGAACAGTCTCGGGCTCAGACTTGTTTGGTGACTGTCTTTCTCACTGCCGTCGGCAAGAAAAACCCAGACCTGGCTCCGTCGAAGAGTAAAGCCTCGTCTGGGGGAAATCGACATCAACCCTGACACATGGCCAGACTTTTGCACAAATTGTCCAAATAAAATGACAGCTGCCATGAGGACCTTTTGACGGTATCAGTAAAATGGTGATTTATTGTTGTTTCTTTCAAAGACCAAGTTTGATATTAACTTTATGTATATTAACTTTGTTCAGAACTTTGCCCGTTCGTCATTTTCTCCTTCGACACTTTGTCTGTGCATAGTTCCCAGTTGGTTTCTATTGACAGCCAAATTGAAAATTCTGCCAGCAATCGGGCTAGTTGGTGCCGTGTCTGCTTAGGTGCTATTCAATCCACAGATGTTTGGTTAGTTCAAGATGTAAGACGCATAATCTTTCCATATCTATCATCAAAAATCTTTTCATATGCTTGCTTTAATGTTAGAAAATATGTTTGCTGTGTTGGTCTAATCAGGCACAGAAAAAGCAATCTACCCTCAAAGAGTCATGACGAATCTGTCGGAAAATACACTCTACTATAGAAAGTTGTTTTGACAGTAATGTTTCTCCTCTAAAAAAAAAAGCTTTTTCAGTATTTCTCAGCTTTCACACGTAAATGAAAGGCGACACAAGGTCATTTTACTGTGGGATCTCCGAGCCCTTAAGCTTTGCCAAAAATATTCCGTAGACTATGTACAAAGCAAGATGCCGATTTCCAATTCGACGAAGCCACGTCTGGGTGCTTCCCGCCAAATGCAGCGAGGAAGGCAGTTACCAAACCAGTCTGAGCCCGAGATTATTCGGGGTAAGCGTTCTCGTTAAATAAATATTTTTAATGACTTTGCATTTAACAAATTAATTTATGCTTGTGTTATCCTTAACAAATCTAGCACTGACAGTTTTTTTTTTACTATTTTTTAAACATTTCATACCAGTAATGTTTTTCATGCAACACATGTCCAGTCTTTTGCACAAATTGTCCAAATAAAATGAGAACCTTTTGACGGTATCAGTAAAATGGCGATTTATTGCTATTTCTTTCAAAGTTTGGTGTTAACTGTATGTGGTTCTCCTGTTCTAAGCTCGACCAATCAGATTACGAGATGAGCTTGCCGATATATCAACATTGTACTATATTTTGACTGAACTTGTTTTTTTTTTATTGTAGACGTTCGTGAGAATTGATATTCCCTAAGTCTCCAGGCTTGAGATACCAATATCCTAACAAGTTTAAATTTTGTACGTCACACAATTTACTCATCGATTAATTTAATATACTACTGTCTATCATAATTTT
The DNA here is from genome assembly GCA_037127315.1 of Ascarosepion bandense. Taxonomy (NCBI): domain Eukaryota; kingdom Metazoa; phylum Mollusca; class Cephalopoda; order Sepiida; family Sepiidae; genus Ascarosepion; species Ascarosepion bandense. The sequence goes on from JBBBDQ010000399.1 coordinate 1,091,582, forward strand.
TCATCATTTATATTTTATATGTATATATATATATATATATGTATATACAGTAAATATATATATATATATATATATATATATATATATATATAGAGAGAGAGAGAGAGAGAGAGAGAGAGAGAGAAAGAGAAACAGACAGAAAGAAACAGAGAGAGACAGAAATTGAGAAATAGTGTGTGGAATCATCAAATACGTAATGTCTCCAGACTCAATACGGTCTTCAGACCTATTTAATATAATGCTGTATATTTAATTTTTTCTTCAATTACACGTACATTATATATATTCAGAGTGAAGGAGTGAAGCTCTGTTAGTAATATATATATATATATATATATATATATATATAGAGAGAGAGAGAGAGAGAGAGAGAGAAAGAGAGAGAGAGTTAGAGAGAGATTGAGAGGGAGAGAAAGAGTAGAGAGGAATGTGATATTCAGACCAAAAATCGGCATTAATTTACCTTTATGCTGTCTATCTAAATTTACATAAGTTATACACACACACACACACATACACACACACACACACACACGTGTGTGTGTGTGTGTGTGATTAAAATGACAAACAAAATACTTTATTGAATTATTTTTGTGCTCTTATAAACATCCTTCTTTTCTGGATGTCTAAATAACCTCTCTGAAAATGGCTCATGTGAGCCGAATGCTTAGAACCAAATTAATAAAAAATTATCCAAATGTTGGAGAATTTCTGTCTTTATTTTCAACTGAAATTAAAACCAAAATACAACGTTTAGAACGGCTCATGTTTAAACATAATAGATATTCATTGTCTCTTATATTTAACAGTGTATGTTTAGAAAATTATTTGCTGCCTCGAAACACTATATATATATATATATATATATGTTTCAATCGTTTACAAAAATAGTAAAAAGCTGTCAGTGCCAGATTTGTTAACGAGAACACAAGCATCAATAAATTAGTTAAATGCAAAATCATTAAAAACGTGTGGAATTTATATATATATATATATATATATATATATATGAATTCCACACGTTTTTAATATATATCTATACATAAATTCCACACATTTATATATTTACACAGTTTTTATTTTAGCTACGTGGCTCTTTAAGAAGCTTCCTGAATATAAATGAAAAACTTTCAACAAATAGAACGACATATTTGACTACATTTGTTTTTGCTCGATCCCCCACAATCGTCGAAGATGATATACAAAAGAGCTGATTTCACGACTTGGCATGTTAAAAAAAACTCACTCACATCCACCCTCTAACCTTTTTCTCTTATAAAGCGTAGAATAAACTTTCAATTGATAAACTGAGATATATCCACCATTATATTTTTATTATGATTATTTTCTCCTTTAAATATTAGAAAATCATAACGAATTGTTTTAAATTTACCTAAAAATCATTTTTATCATCAGTTACTACCGACTGACGAAGTACAATTCATTGAAATATGAAAGCTTTTATATGTACAGGATTTGTTATAAATGATTGTAATAAAAACATTTTACGTCGCTACACAAATTATGTTTATATGAATTGTATTCACTTATAATAAAACACACACACACACACAAACACACACACACACACACACACACATATATATATATATATATATATATATATATATATATACGCTCTCACACCCTGATTGAGCACTCTGGAAGAATGGTAGACTTTGAAAAACAGTAGCTACTCTGGCATATACGCAACGTTCATTCAGCAAAGAATTAGTGAATTAGAACACACTCAGCTATTGGGCGTGTATAACGATAATATACGCGCTAAAAAGTCTGCCTCATTCTACCGAGCGCTCGTAGCTCAGGGGTAGAATCGCCGACTGACGCCAATTCGGTCGGGTTTCAATCTTGTTAAAAAGCAATCCGCCGTCTAACCGTACAAATGACCTATGATACAGCGAAACGTCGGTCTTCAGATGACTATATATATATATATATATATAGCCTTCTACGACTCGTAGTTCAGCATATACATTTGCACGGAAATGGGGATGTTTTGGAAAGATTTGAAGGGCTAAAGGGCTTCGGGGAGCAAAACAAAAATTTTCCCTCATTGTTTAGAAATAACTCAAGGCTTTAAAAATGTTGAAAAATGTTCATAATCAGAACAAAGTTTTAACTTCTTAGAGAGACAAGCTTGCTAACCATCACACCAACTAGATGTATCTAATCGTAACATCGATGTTGAAAAAGGCCACTAATGAGGATCTCATTCATTTATCAGTCGGTATCGATGCAGTGAGACAAAGGGGTAGATACTCCAACTGATACCAAATGGTCGAGTTTCAATCCTGGCTGAAATCAAGCGGATGTCTAGCCACACTGATGATACAGTCTGATACAGTAAAAAAATATTTCATGATAATAAACGCATCACTGAAGATATCAACAAATTTAAATGGGTATTATATGTCACCAGTGGTGATTATGGAAAGTTGACGGAAATTTAGGGGCCTAAATTTTTCTGATGTGAAGGGGGCAAACTTAAGCAACGTCTTAGAATTTGGTGTCGATTGTCCCCAAAAATATTGTCCAATTCTTTCACTCGGCCATAAATCACTGGCTGCCTATGTATTTATATAGTTGGGGACATTATTTCTTATTAATATCTTCCTTCAGATATGAAAATATGTCGATTAAGTCTCTCTCCCTCCTTAAAAACATGTCTGCTTCTATCTGTTTGTTTTGCTTTGTTTGTTTTTTGTGAAGGGGGCAAACTTAGGCTTGTATGTGGATGCATATATATGTATATAGTTTAATAGAAGATGACTGTCACGGTATTAGGATGAAGTTTCTTATTTGTTTTGTTCACGAATGGGCCCGGGCCGTCAATAATGACCGCAAAATATTTATATCGATACGCCATAGGTGCCACCATAACCATAACCCTAAACCTAGCACCGACGGCAACATATATATTTTGATGTATCTATGATTGAGTATTTTACATAACGAAATAAGAAAAAAAATTTTCAAACACGCCCTTGAGCGTGACAGGAGGGATATATATGGAAATAAAAACACAATGTGGTCTCTAAAATAATAGAAAGTACACACACAAATAATAAGGCACTGCTAAATAGCAAACACGTGACAAGAGATTTAATAACCGCTAGTTACGTTTAATAAGTGGTAGTAAAGAGAGTGAACGGAGCCGACGTTGCCTCGCTATTTTCTCTCTCCATGAGCGTGACAGGAGGAATATATATATATATATAATTCGAACTCGGCTTCCCCGAGTTGTCGTTCCGAGTCGATATCCACTGCGCCACAACGCACATCTTCTTCATTCATTCATTCAGTCAGTCAGTCAGTTAAGTGCCATACGTGATACACGCGTGGGCGATCATGTCTCGAAAGAGACATGACTGACTGGGCAGAAGATTATCCCGCAGTAGGTTGCCATTGCTTTCTGCGGCAGACTGGTTGCCGACCAAGGCTATAGAACCCAATCTGTCCTGTTATTTAACCCATAACTGGAAGGAAGAGACGGATTAATACCTTTCTCAAAGGTATTTGTGCGTAAGTGAATGCAATGAATTCAAATGGAATTCGAACTCGGCTCTCCGGCCTCTCGTTCCGAGCCGATATCCACTGTACTACAACGCACATCTATCAAGTATAAGTTATTTTTTTATATCCAGTCACTCCAAAGCTTTGTTGTTGCTTACATGTTTGGTTCATAGTATCCTCAGCATTCTTCTGCAGAACTTCATTTATGGTGCTTCAAGTCTCTCCTTTATCTTTGAGTTTTTCCAGCATCCGCTGCCACATAGGCCTTGTATTGCGTAATTATAAGAAAAAAATATTTGAATCACCAGTAATACAATGAGCAAACAACAGGAATTTGGGAAGAGGGTCGGATTAAGAACTTTTCTATGTTCAATGGTTTTAAAGTACAAACAATTGAAACGATAATAACCACTACCCCCAAATCGGTATTTCAATTGTTTTTGCCAGGAAAGTTAAAATTAATATCAGCTCAAATCTCAGAGGGGAGTACACCGAGGCAGTATATTTTTTTCGGGGGGGCTGTGGTCATTAACCGGTAACTGAGGCGTTCAAGAAAAAGGAAATATTGGTGGGTGCATGAACACATTTTCTACGAAGTTACTGGTATGCGCACTTTAAACTGACCTTGTGTCACATTTGATTGGGCGCACTGACAAATACCCATATCTAAACTTATTTATAAATGGAACTTTGTCTCTCTGTGTGTGTGTGTGTGTGTGTGTGTGTCCGTTACCTATAGACTCCGAAACGGCTGAACCGATTTTCTTGAAAATTTACACAGTTGTATTATAAGCGTCTGCGAGTGTTCTTAGTTAGGTTTGTGTCGATGTACCTCCGATAAATATCGAAAATCGATAATCGAAAAAATCGGGTGATAGAAGGTGTGGTCCGATTTTAATAAAATTTGATACACCCATAGACAAAGACATAAGAAGACATAAGAAACGCTATTCAGAAGTTTCAATGTTGCAGTTCTTACAATAATGCAATATATATATACATATATATGTAAAAGGCAAGTTGTTTGTGTGTGTGTCTATTTATGTCTGTAAGTCCTTCATGCAAATCCACAATTTTTATCCGATTCTCACTAAGCTTCACACAAATATTCTTCAGGCTGAGACTGAGCTCCAGGACTATGGATTAGTTTTAAAGCTTTCATTACACCCGAGCAACGCCGGGCTATACTGCTAGTATAGTTCTAATTGGTAACTGGGTGGTTAAGATCGTTTCTTCCCTAATGGGTTGTACCAGTGATGTCACTGTAACAGTTTTAGTCTTGAATGCTGTCTACAGGCCGATGTATCAATGTTAGATTGTCCCTGTTTATCACTAAAACCCGAATCATCCGTCTTTTCAGAAGGAAAAAGTTTTATTTCTTTAGTATGGAAATTTTGCCTACTTCTTGTAGGTGACGGGGTGGGTGAAGTTAGTAAGATAATATACACCGTCTTTTGCAGTCCTATGTGTTCTCTACCAATCTGCCTTGCTACTTAACCCATATCTGAATGGCGAAGAGACACCTTTCACAAGTGTATTTGTGCGTAAATGAACGCAACTGTAATTCGAACTCGGCTCTGCGATTCTTTGTTACGAGCCGATATCTACTGCACAACAACACACATCGTTATAATAAAATGGACTGTGGAATTGTCAGTGTTCAATGTTTTCTAATGTTCTAAATTGCAATAACCAGAAAACGGATATTGGAACTGGGATTGGGATGAGAATAGGGTTATATATTTTGGTCTAAGCCAGCATGCATACCTAGTCCGTGAAGAAAAACCATAATTTTGCGGCAAAATGTATCAAAGAAATCTAAACTTATTTATAAATGGAACTTTGTCTCTGTGTGTGTGTGTGTGTGTGTGTCTGTCTGTCAGTGTGTGTGTGTGTGTGTGTGAGTGTGTGTATCCGTTACCTATAGACCCCGAAACGGCTGAACCAAATTTCTTGAAAATTTACACAGTTGTACTATAAGCGTCTACGACTGTTCTTAGCTAGGTTTTGTGTCGCGGTATCCCCGATAAATATCAAAAATCTATAAACGAAAAAATCGGTTCATGGAAGAAGTGGTTCGATTTTAATCAAATTTGATATATTCATAGACAAAGACATAAGAAACGATATTCAGAAGTTTCAAGGTTGCAGTTCTTACAATAGTGCAGAAAATAGATAATGTATATATATATATATATATATATATATAAAAGGAAAAATGTTTGTGTGTGTGTCTGTTTATCTGCCTATATGTTTGGATGTTTTTCATCCCTTTATTTTAGTTTTTGCTTCGGGTTTGGCTCTAAGTAGGTATAATTGTAGTTCTTAGTCTCAGCCATGATACCATTTACTCAGAGGACTTATTTAGCCTTCAACATCCAGTTTACGACGAAAAAAACTTATTTGATATCGATACCAGAAAATCAAAATTTGACTTACATCCATTCATTTTGCTTTCAGTCTACGATTTCGCTTTAACTGGAAACAACTATTGATTTTTAGTCTTTCGTGTCAACGTCCTAAGAGTCTGAGCTCCAGGACCATGGATTAGTTTTAAAGCTTTCATTACACCAGAGCAACGCCAGGATATAATGCTAGTATTGAAATAAAAGAAATAAATGATTAACTTCTGCAATAGGCACTACGACTAGACATATGAATCTGTTTGATTTTACTTTTTCATATTACTATCGAATGTGCAATATACAGATCACGAATATCAAAAACTTATTAAATTTCATGAAACCCCGATAGGAAGATCCAGTTTGCTATTCAAATCCATTGTAAATTGATCCTCTCCTTGTAGAAAATTAAAGAATATACAGTACTGTGCAAAAGTATTAGAACAAGAGCTATTTATCTTTTATGTGGTATGTTTGTTTGCTTGTTTGGAGGTTTAACGACCTATCAATCCTTGTGGGGTCATTTTAATGTCATAACCAATAATTTTTGGGTAAGGTTACTTTATTTTTACAACATTTTTCTTTTCGAGTATCAAGATTCATTGGGATTTGTTTTTAAGAGCAGGGTCCCCAAGTCCTACCCTTGTGATTGAACCCATAACTGGAGGGAAGGGACGGATTATTACCTTTTCCAAGGGTACCAGTGCTTAAGTGAATGCAGGGTATTCAACAGGAATTCGAACTCGACTCAACGATTTCTCTTTCAGAGCCGATATCCACTGCACCACAACGCACATCCGTCACTAAACGCTTACATCATTTGGTATTCCCAATCGGTCACCCATCTAAGTACTGACCAGGTCAACGTTGCTTAACTTCGGTGATCGAGCAAGAACCGGTGTATTCAACGTGATAGGCCGTAATCCCCTTTTATGTGGTATACTGACAGAAAATAAAAAATATAATTAAATTAATTTTATTTGATTTACTCAACAAATGCTTTAACAAGAAAAAATACTTGTTACAAAATGAATTTAATATTTAGTATAATAGCCTTTTGCTTTGATCACAGCCTTCATTCTGTCAGTCATTGACATCACAAGCTTTTTCAATGTATCTAATGGTATCTCCTGCCAAGAAGCTTGTGTTTGTTCCTGTTATGTCGCCAAGTATAAATGAATAACTCAACAACAGAATCAGAATATAAGTTGTATTCCGCGGAAAAACGGTTAGTATGTACAGAAGTGATTAGTAATATTTACAATAGAAAGATACAAGAGTCCAATCCGTCGTAAGACGTGTGTATACGTGATTACTTCCGGTACGCCACCGGAAGTGTGACTAACTCTTCACTGACTCGCACTGACTCTTCCGTAACTCATTAGAGACTCTCAAGTGACTCTCTACGACTCATTATTTAGCTGTCCCTCCCAGTAAGGGCAACATATGACACATGGTCAGTTTATATCTGGGATTTCCGGGCTATATGGCCCAGCCAAAAAATGTCTGTCTATTTTTGCCCAGTCGTGCCTCTACCCTTCAGCGGAACCACAACTGGGTTAATGCTCTCGGAAGCAGAGAGCGCCCTCTACCCGAAGGCAGAGCGCTGACAGTGTCGTAGATTCGTCAGTCTAGTGACTCTGTACGACTCATTATTTAGTCGTCCCTCCCAGTAAGGGCAACATATGACACATGGTCAGTTTATATCTGGGATTTCCGGGCTATATGGCCCGGCCAAAAAATGTCTGTATTATAGGGATATTTTGCCAAAGCAAAATATCACCATAACACGAGATTTCATAATACGTAGATCGATTTACGTAGGAAACTTACTTCTTCTTCTATGTGCCCTGTCCCTTCAGGACGTAAGTGATCATGGTTCTCCACGTCTGCCTATCTCTTGTGGCTTTTAGTATGTTTGCTCCTGTTACTCCTGGCAACCCCCGTTCCGTCGACCATCTAATCAGGCCCTGCAAATATGTTATCCGCTGCCTTCCTCTGTCTCTCTTTCCTTCTATCTGGCCAGTCAGTATCAGGTTCTCCAAGCTCTCCTTACTCCAGCTATTAATTTTTATGAAATATAAATTAGTCGTCGTCTGAAGTGATTAATCTATAATCATTTGAAAAAAAAAAAGAATTAAAAATTCGTATCTGGTCGTATTAATAATTGTGCAAAACAACTGCACCATAAAAATATATTAATAATTCATATCCTTCTGGTTTTATCGTTGTCTTTGCAAAGGCAACAGGTGGTATTATTTTCGGAAATATTTGAAGATTTTGTTGATGCATTTGTAGCCGTTTCGATTTAATTCTTCTCGCTTATAAAAGTAACAGTAACAGCTGCAAAATATATGCCCGTTTCTTCAGCCATTTTATAATTAGTTTTCTAATTCACTGTAGCTTTACTTTTCTTTTTATTTAGTTATTTAGTTGCGAATCATGTTTTTATTTTTTCAATTTATATATTTATTTTCGACGCTCGAATAAGTTTCATAAGTTGTGAAAAGCTTCTTATTAAGCTTCTACCTTCGACTTCACGAGGTTCTTTTGTTCCCATCTAATTCAGATCTTGCAATTCAGATCTTACAATTTATAGTGACTTTCTTTTCCTTGCAAAGACGAGCTCCAGTATTTTTCTTTTCAGTTTTTTTTTTTACCTCTCCTTTCAATGTACATTTTTTTCCTCAACGTCATTCAACGATCACACAGATTTCTCATTCTCATTTGTTAAAAAAAATTTTTCTTTCCATTATTTCCATGTTTTAATCCACTCTGCCCGCTTTCTGTTACATTTTTTTTATATTATTAAACGAATTTTTCTTAACATTTCATACAATTATGTTTGTATTTTTTAAATTCTATTATAAATAATTATTCCATTATATATTTTTTTTTTGTTTAAATTCTTTCATTAATTTCATTCTGCGGTAATTTTCATTGATTCTGATTTTTGCCACACCCAATTTTTATTTTTATTTTTATTTTTATGCGTCAGAAAAATTGAATGTTCAGCTTCTGTAGTTGCATAAAGTGCTTGTCTTTATTTGTCGGTATGTATGTTTAAAGGACTGACAATGTCAGTTTGTACTGACGAATGTGAATACAAGTACTTCTGGGTTCGTGTCTGTACGCGTTCAGCATTGACGTAGAAATAAAATAAAAACTAAAAACAAGGGCAGAAAGTAGTATTGTAAAGAATGTACAGTTGAGCATACCAAAGAAAGACAGTAGCGAATGATAATTGAAGTGTGAGTTAAGACGAGAACGAGTGAGAATTTGTTCGAAGAGGAAAAGAATGTCTGACACGTCGAGTAAGTAATGAGAACGTTAGCACTATTCAGCAACGCAGATATTACACACCTATCTGCATCCGTAATTGCATGTTTGCGACCAGAAAATTTATATTATATTAGCTATTCGCAAATTCAACTACGTTTTGCGGAAAACGCCCAGATAAGTTTTAAACAGTAAGTAATATACGAAATATCGTTGAAAAGGTAACTTTTTTTTCAAAATATTTTGCTGCACTTGTGGAACTCCCTTCCGACTCCATGCTTTCGTGCAAACTTTAATCTAAAAAAAATTAATTGCAATTTTAATCGCTTTTTACTGTCATCTTGGTTACATTTTAATAGTCCTGGGTATGACGGTAAACTTCATCCGGTCGCAAGGGCAGGTTGTGGGGAGCATAGAACCACCTCTTAATTACTATTGTTCCCAGCTCCACTCTGATCCGGAGTGGTAGCATCTGTTAGAGACACAGCTATGGGCAAATAGTTAACCCCCAAACTGGGGTCAAAACATTATGAAAGTATACAAAATAGTCTTTTATTAAAATGTTACATCGTGGAATGAAGAGATACACAGATAAATGTAGATAAACTACTTTATTACCAGAGTGGTACAACCAAGATGTATATACAATATTTACAGTATCTCGCAGTAGTAGGTGTTACATTCCGAAGTTCTTGATAAGGACAGCAACCTTCGTGCTAAGTGCATATTGTTTTCTACATCTGGGCCACCGGATATTACATGGTACGAGCCACAACACATAAAAATATACATTATTGAAGGAAAAATATTACCAAGAATACATTTTTGAATACAAATCTTGAATATAAAAATAAACGACATCTTCAGTTTTCTAAAATAACTTTCATCAAAATCTGACTAAATTCTCTTTCTCTTTATAACCGAACATTAAAAAAATACCTTAAAACCCCACATTTTTGGCATTAAATAACCCACAGAGGTTGATATACCGTTCGATCAAAACTCAATTTTTTCTCTTTCTGCTGAATATTAATGTTCTTACTGACAAACCAGATAGAAGGAAAAAGAGACAGAGGAAGGCAGGGCCTGATCAGGTGGATGACGGAACAAGGTTTGCGAGTTATAACAGGAGCAAACATACTAACAGCCACAATGGACAGGGAGTCGTGGAGAACCATGATCGCCTACGTCCTGAAGAGACAGGGCACATAGAAGAAGAAGAATTCTTTCACACGCTATAACCATTTGCGTCATACTGGCTTTACTGTCTTGCTTAGGGAGATATCGATGAAAAAAAGTACATCTATTAAGAATGTAACCACTCATGGCTCTTCACAGAATCCTTTATACTGTTTTGAAGATGTGAATACTTAAAACAGAGAGTTGCTTTCCGCTTTATTCCTTACGATTTTAAATTCGATGCTATAATTCTCAGTGACTGTCTACCATCCAAGATCGGAATGCCAAGCCTTCACCTTTTGTTAGCACATATGGAGAGATGGGTGCAAAAATTTTCTCTAGTGTATTCGTGTGAAAATAAATGCAACAGAATAGCCTGGAATTTGAGGCGATTCCAATTTCATATGGAGAGATGGGTGCAAAAATTTTCTCTCGTGTATTCGTGTGAAAATAAATGCAACAGAATAGGCTGGAATTTGAGGCGATTCCAATTTCATATGGAGAGATGAGTGCAAAAACTTTCTCTCGTGTATTCGTGTGAAAATAAATGCAACAGAATAGGCTGGAATTTGAGGCGATTCCAATTTCATATGGAGAGATGGGTGCAAAACTTTCTCTAGTGTATTCGTGTGAAAATAAATGCAAAAGAATAGGCTGGAATTTGAGGCGATTCCAATTTCATATGGAGAGATGAGTGCAAAAACTTTCTCTAGTGTATTCGTGTGAAAATAAATGCAACAGAATAGGCTGGAATTTGAGGCGATACCAATTTCATGTGGAGAGATGGGTGCAAAAACTTTCTCTAGTGTATTCGTGTGAAAATAAATGCAACAGAATAGGCTGGAATTTGAGGCGATTCCAATTTCATATGGAGAGATTGGTCCAAAAACTTTCTCTAGTATATTCGTGTGAAAATAAATGCAACAGAATAGGCTGGAATTTGAGGCGATTCCAATTTCATATGGAGAGATTGGTGCAAAAACTTTCACTAGTATATTCGTGTGAAAATAAATGCAACAGAATAGGCTGGAATTTGAGGCGATTCCAATTTCATATGGAGAGATGGGTGCAAAACTTTCTATAGTGTATTCGTGTGAAAATAAATGCAACAGAATAGGCTGGAATTTGAGGCGATTCCAATTTCATATGGAGAGATTGGGGCAAAAACTTTCTCTAGTGTATTCGTGTGAAAATAAATGCAACAGAATAGGCTGGAATTTGAGGCGATTCCAATTTCATATGGAGAGATGAATGCAAAAACTTTCTCTAGTGTATTCGTGTGAAAATAAATGCAACAGAATAGGCTGGAATTTGAGGCGATTCCAATTTAATTTGGAGAGATGAGTGCAAAAACTTTCTCTCGTGTATTCGTGTGAAAATAAATGCAACAGAATAGGCTGGAATTTGAGGCGATTCCAATTTCATATGGAGAGATGAGTGCAAAAACTTTCTCTAGTGTATTCGTGTGAAAATAAATGCAACAGAATAGGCTGGAATTTGAGGCGATACCAATTTCATGTGGAGAGATGGGTGCAAAAACTTTCTCTAGTGTATTCGTGTGAAAATAAATGCAACAGAATAGGCTGGAATTTGAGGCGATTCCAATTTCATATGGAGAGATGGGTGCAAAAACTTTCTCTAGTATATTCGTGTGAAAATAAATGCAACAGAATAGGCTGGAATTTGAGGCGATTCCAATTTCATGTGGAGAGATGGGTGCAAAAACTTTCTCTAGTATATTCGTGTGAAAATAAATGCAACAGAATAGGCTGGAATTTGAGGCGATTCCAATTTCATATGGAGAGATGGGTGCAAAACTTTCTCTAGTGTATTCGTGTGAAAATAAATGCAACAGAATAGGCTGGAATTTGAGGCGATTCCAATTTCATATGGAGGGATGGGTGCAAAAACTTTCTCTAGTGTATTCGTGTGAAAATAAATGCAACAGAATAGGCTGGAATTTGAGACGATTCCAATTTCATATGGAGAGTTGGGTGCAAAAACTTTCTCTAGTGTATTCGTGTGAAAATAAATGCAACAGAATAGGCTGGAATTTGAGGCGATTCCAATTTCATATGGAGAGATGGGTGCAAAAACTTTCTCTAGTGTATTCGTGTGAAAATAAATGCAACAGAATAGGCTAGAATTTCAGGCGATTCCAATTTCATATGGAGAGATGGGTGCAAAAACGTTCTCTAGTGTATTCGTGTGAAAATAAATGCAACAGAATAGGCTGGAATTTGAGGCGATTCCAATTTCATGTGGAGAGATGGGTGCAAAAACTTTCTCTAGTGTATTCGTGTGAAAATAAATGCAACAGAATAGGCTAGAATTTCAGGCGATTCCAATTTCAAGTGGAGAGATGGGTGCAAAAACTTTCTCTAGTGTATTCGTGTGAAAATAAATGCAACAGAATGGGCTGGAATTTGAGGCGATTCCAATTTCATGTGGAGAGATGGGTGCAAAAACTTTCTCTAGTATATTCGTGTGAAAATAAATGCAACAGAATAGGCTGGAATTTGAGGCGATTCCAATTTCATATGGAGAGATGGGTGCAAAAACTTTCTCTAGTGTATTCGTGTGAAAATAAATGCAACAGAATAGGCTGGAATTTGAGGCGATTCCAATTTCATATGGAGAGATGGGTGCAAAAACTTTCTCTAGTGTATTCGTGTGAAAATAAATGCTACAGAATAGGCTGGAATTTGAGGCGATTCCAATTTCATATGGAGAGATTGGTCCAAAAACTTTCTCTAGTGTATTCGTGTGAAAATAAATGCAACAGAATAGGCTGGAATTTGAGGCGATTCCAATTTCATATGGAGAGATGGGTGCAAAAACTTTCTCTAGTATATTCGTGTGAAAATAAATGCAACAGAATAGGCTGGAATTTGAGGCGATTCCAATTTCATATGGAGAGATGAGTGCAAAAACTTTCTCTAGTATATTCGTGTGAAAATAAATGCAACAGAATAGGCTGGAATTTGAGGCGATTCCAATTTCATATGGAGAGATGGGTGCAAAAACTTTCTCTAGTATATTCGTGTGAAAATAAATGCAACAGAATAGGCTGGAATTTGAGGCGATTCCAATTTCATATGGAGAGATGGGTGCAAAAACTTTCTCTAGTATATTCGTGTGAAAATAAATGCAACAGAATAGGCGGGAATTTGAGGCGATTCCAATTTCTGCGCCGATAGACTCTATTCTAACCTTACACACTCAAATAAACTCGAAAAATTTATCATAAACTTTCAAATACCGACGTCTACTGTGACCTAATTATTTTTAATTTTTGGGAAAAAAAAGACAGAAGCGGGTCGTTTAACGAGCCAAAGAAATTATAAAGACATGAGAACTTGCAAAGTTTGAAAAAAATGAGAAGGAAAAAAGGAATGAAAAAATAGATGAAAGAAAGATAGGGGAGAGTGAGAAAAGGTAAAAAAAGACAGACGGAAGGGAAGAAATAAAGAGAGATTGAGAACAGAAAAGAAAGAAAGAAAGAAAGAAAGATAGGGAATCTGGCGAAAAGTTACAGAAAGTGGGAAGAGAAAGAGACAAACAAAGAGGAAAACAAAAAAACTATAGAAAATGATGAAATAAAAAGAAAGAAAAAGAGGATCACAAAACAAAGATTGGAAATAGTAAAGAAAGGCAGAAAGAAAAAAAGAAAGAAAGAAAGAAAGAGGAGAGTTTTTTTTTTAATCGTATCACCTCAAGCAAGGCGGTAACGCCACTGATGTGCAGGGGGCTACGTAATAGTGAAAAGATTGGAAAAGAGAAAGCCGGAAACCACATCAAGAAAGAGAAAACAAGCAAAATGAAAAAAAAAAAACAAAGAAAAGAGAAAGCCGGAAACCGCATCCTAAACAGGGAACAAGGGATGAGTCTCTTAACCTGTTCAATAGACATGGGTGGTGTGTGAACCGGGCGATAGATAGATCTATCTACTCCAATTGAAAAAAAAAAACAAAAACAAAGAAAAGAGAAAGCCGGAAACCACATCCTTAAACAGGGAACAAGGGATGACGAAGGATATAAAGAAAGAAAGAGAAAACAAGCAAAATGAAAAAAAAAAAACAAAGAAAAGAGAAAGCCGGAAACCGCATCCTAAACAGGGAACAAGGGATGACGAAGGATATAAAGAAAGAAAGAGAAAACAAGCAAAATGAAAAAAAAAAAACAAAGAAAAGAGAAAGCCGGAAACCACATCCTAAACAGGGAACAAGGGATGATGAAGGATATAAAGAAAGAAAGAGAAAACAAGCAAAATAAAAAAAAAAAACAAAGAAAAGAGAAAGCCGGAAACCACATCCTAAACAGGGAACAAGGGAAGACGAAGGATATAAAGAAAGAAAGAGAAAACAAGCAAAATTTGAGAAAATTATAAAGAAAGATAGAAGGAAAGGAACCAAGATATTGTTAGAAAAGAAGAAAGCGCCAGTAATTATCTTAGGAATCATTACAGCCTGTATTTCATATTCAAAGTATTTTCTCATGTAACAGTCAGTCAGTTAAATGCCATACGTGATACACGCTTGGTTGATCATGTCTCGAAAGAGACATGACTGACTGGGCAGAAGATTATTCCGCAGTAGGTTACCATTGCTTTCTGCGGTAGACTGGTTGCCAATCAAGGCTATAGAACCCAATCTGTCCTGC
The DNA here is from genome assembly GCA_037127315.1 of Ascarosepion bandense. NCBI lineage: Eukaryota > Metazoa > Mollusca > Cephalopoda > Sepiida > Sepiidae > Ascarosepion > Ascarosepion bandense. The sequence continues at coordinate 1,106,638 of JBBBDQ010000399.1, forward strand.
TATTTAACCCATAACTGGAAGGAAGAGACGGATTAATACCTTTCCTAAGGGTATTTGCGCGTAAGTGAATACAATGGATTCAACTGGAATTCGAACTCGGCTCCCCGGTTTCTCGTTCCGAGCCGATATCCACTGTACCACAACGCACATCGCTGAAAACCAGGTACACCCTATTTGAGGCCATAAACTTATCTACTGACAATGTTGTCTTTTGACAGGACAATTCGTTCCGCTGCACAGCACTAGTTAAAGGGAAATTCGGATGAATGAAAAAAAATTACTCTGTTACATTGGCTATCAAATTCTACCAATGTCAACACTACTGATTAACCTATTCGACCCTCACAATATTTCCCAACTAACTTGAAAGTAATTAAAAAATACTGTTAGCATCAGGCTTGTCTTTGTAATTCACCAATGAGGATGATCTCGTACGTAGGTAAGAAAGAATTTCCGCTCTTTCATCAAAACACTGATTAGAGAACTAGAAAATAATATTATAAAAAAAGAAAACATATTATGTCTATATTATTCAATGAAAGGTTTTTGAATGAAGATATGCTGCATATATATAAACACAAACTTATAACTATACTCGTTTCGAAAAACCCTCCGCGTGTTTACGTGGAAGGAAAAACTGATTGTAAAAAAAGAAAGAGCTAAGCACATGAACATCAGCCAAAGGTGTTCGGACCGAGTCAGCCCGAAGCCCAAAGAAAAAACCCGAAACTAGTAATCAACTCACAAAAAGCGGTCAAAAAAAGCAGAGCAGAATAAGTAAAGTAAACTTAGTGAGCCAACAAACTTACCAAGGTTTCATCTTAGAGTGTTATATACGCAATGTAAATACAAGCCATTAGCCGAGAGTGTTCAAATTCATTACTGAATGAAAGATGCGTAAATACGTAAGTAGCTATTGTTTTTTCGAAGTCTACCGTTCCTCCAGAGTGCGCAATCGAGGTGTGCGGGCGTAAATAGTCATCCGCAGAGAGAACTGTTTCGCTGTATCGGTTAAACATCCACACTGCTTCTAGGCAGCTGTAAATAAGTATATATATATATATATATATATATATATACATGTGTGTGTGTGTGTGTGTGTGTGTGTGTGTGTGTGTGTGTGTGTGTGTGTACGTACATAAGCGCAGATACAAATCAATATATAAATATTTATCAGGTGTTAATAGAACAGTGCTCAATGCAACATAACAGCGCATTTTATATTTCAGCTTTTAAATATTTCAATTTCTATTTGTATATTCCCGAGGAATAAATTTTTATTTTTATTTTTAGAAAGAAGTATTTATTAGTATAGATATACCTTGGGACGTTCCCTTCAATATACGATTTTTATAAAAAAAATTTTCTTTTTTTTTACTTCTATGATTTTTGTTTCTAATTCCATTTTTGAGTTTCGTTATAAACCTCACTAAATTATACATTTAATAAATATATATATTAGCACACCCGTTTTATGATTCAGAGTGACCTTAACTCTAGGAACGCTAATACCTCAAATTTAATTCAAATCAAGCATCTGTTCGTATGAGTGTATTTTTTGTATACATGTATGTGCATGTGTGCGTATTTATTTCATTTCCTTTTACTGCTTTCTATTTTTAATTTTTTTAATTTTTTAAAATTATTTTTTATTTCTTCTTTTATTTTTTAATTCTTATTACATATTATTACATTTATTTTATTTTTTTAATATTTTTATTCCTTTTATTCTGAAAAAGAAATATTCATCGAACTCTTTATCCCAAATATAAACACACTAGTGACGTCATCTTCGACATACGATTTATAAAAATTGGATCCTGAAATTTTAATAACATTATTTTTTCTCATAGGGTTTTAATTTTTGGTACCATTTTTGGGCTTCTGTATAAATCAAATTAAATTATACATTTTTTTTTTTTAATCATTTCACCCCGAGCAAGGCAGAAACGCCACTGATGTGCAGGGGGTTACATAAATGTAGAAAGATTAATTAGAAAAGAGTGTAGAAAGGAACAATAGAAAGCTGAGAAAGCAGGTGCAATGACAGATACATGGGCGGAGAGAAAGTGAAGATTATACAGGGGAGGGGAGAGAGCTAGAGTCCAGTGGTTAGTAGGTGAGTATTAACTTTGCTTTTAAATTTCTGGAGGTCGTAGCCGTCAGGAAAGCAAGAATACGGGAGTGAGTTCCACAGGCGGGAAGTGCGAGAGATGAAGCTGCAGGAGTAGAATTGTCGTCTGCGTTTGGCTAACCTGACTGTGAATGGGTGGGACCCAGTTGCCAGTCTGGTTGCACGAGTAAACACCTGTTGAGGAGGCATCAGTGACTTAAGCTCATCCGAGCAGAAGCCATGAAAGTATTTATAGAAGAGACAGAGAGAGGCCACATTCTGACGATGGGAAAGTGGCTGCAGTCGAGTCGCCAGATCAGTATCTATCACATTACAGACTCTCCTTTGGAGCTTGTCAAGAACACTGAGGAGAACGGCAGGGGCACCTGACCATAAATGGCAGCAGTACTCCATGCACGGACGGATGGTTGACTTGTATATATGCAGGATGGATTCAGGTGGAAAAAACATCCTGGATTGACATAGTGACCCAATCTTCTTAGCAGTAGATTTTGCTATGGTTTCAATATAGTGCTTCCATTTGAGGTCTGAGGACAGGGTAAGTCCGAGGAGGCGTAGTGTATTACTCTCCGGGAGAATCACCTGTCCATGCTTATGGGAGGCAGAAGAGGTTGCCTGTAATGGTTGACAGACAACAGCTTGGTCTTAGAGGAATTGAAGTTGACAAGCCACTTCTTGCCCTAGTTCACCACAGAGTGTAGATCCCGCTCAAGGTCAGCAGCGAGATTATGTCTGTCCGCCACGACAGGTTTCTTACTGGAGCGGGAGTATATTGTAGTGTCATCTGCGTAGATGCCTACTTGGGACTTGATCTCATCTGGGAGGTCGTTGATGAAAATAAGGAAGAGCGTTGGGCCCAGGATAGAGCCTTGTGGGACACCAGCATTCGTGCTGTAGGACGAAGAGGCACACCCATTCAGAACGACCTTCATTTTGCGGTTATTTAAGAAAGATTGGATTAGGTCAAGCAGGCGACCGGTAAATAAAAATATTCGCACACCCGATTTACAATTTATAACGACCTTAACTGAAGGAACGCTAGTATCTACAATAATAATTCAAATCTAAACACGGTCAGTTCATAATATGCACCCTATGATTGTATAATACATGGAATTGTGAGTTGTGCTTAAAACGTAGGATCATATATATAGTGACGTAAAATAATGAATATACGTATGAGGTGCATGTATATATGCATAATATTATTGGACATCAACAGTTGGTTTTGGTGATAAGGTCGTCATCATTGGACATCAACAGTTGGTTTTGGTGATAAGGTCGTCATCATTGGACATCAACAGTTGGTTTTGGTGATAAGGTCGTCATCATTGGACATCAACAGTTGGTTTTGGTGATAAGGTCGTCATCATTGGACATCAACAGTTGGTTTTGGTGATAAGGTCGTCATCACTGGACATCAACAGTCGGTTTTGGTGATAAGGTCGTCATCATTGATCCATCAATCCATCTTCAGGTGTTAATAAAACAGTGCTCAGTGTATGAATTGAGTATGAAATATAATTGCATACCCATCAAACTCCGAATTGTGCTATACACGTAGGATAATATATATATATATATATATATATATATATATATATATATATAAAAAGTATTGTTGGAATAATATTCTTTGTTTCAAGAAACACTATTTTTAAAAAAAGTGCTCAATACAAAAGTAGAGCTAATAATATTATTTATTCATAAATTTATGAATAAATAATCATATTATTATATATATATATATATATATATATATATATATATGCTCAAAATTACTGTAACTTTTTTTTCTGCTTCAAATATAGCATTGCACTTGTCTGACCATTCGTCCATTTCTAGACATCTACAACAACATTCCTGTCTACATTCACAATATAAAAAAATAATGATTGATAACGCAACTATCCTACACCAAGAAGACATCAAAAGCAAACTACAAATTCTTTAGTCTATATTTATTTAAAAAAAACTTAAGCCGTCAATTACTAGAACCAGTTATGAATACTGTAGTAATGTTCTAAAATGTTTGTAAAAAGATCAGACTTTTTCATGTTTTAACACGTGCATGACCATGACGTTGCAACATATTAAAAAATTCCATTTTGAATAATTTTCACGTTCTAATGAATGCTAAGCAAATTGTCAACCGTTATATTTGAAGCAGAAAAAAAAGTTACAATGATCTTCAGCAATACAGTTTTGCGGATATTTTTTGTTACCATAACTCACATCCTCGAAGATGATCTTGGAATGAGATTGAAAGTACTTGGGTACATTAAGAAATGAATGATAATAACATCTGTCAACATTACAGCTCATTTTTTGACATTTTTGAATTATAATACGCGAAAGATTATCCGTGAGTATGAACAGATTTTATTAAAAATAAACAGACAATGTTTGCAATTCATTATATATATATATATATATATATATATATATATATATATATATATACGTAGTCAAACCGGGAAATATACTAGCCTTTTTCTTTCGTTTCTGCCACTTAGTCTTGTCGACACATTCTAAAGCAATCGCTATTCCTAATGAATTTTGTAAGCAAGCTTCAGTGCGCTGAACATTTAGCTTAATTAGTTTTCTTAATTGCTAAAATATGCTTAAATTTAATTAAACACTTCGCGTGCACTTTCCTGTTCGCATTTTGTCTGGGATTATTTCACTGCCCCAATTAAGAGGCCCAGCTCCCATGATATTTCAGAACTGTTGCCAGAGAATGTCTTTAAAAGTTAAGTGTACAGAAACGAGAGCGATAATTGTCTGCGAAAAATGGCTTATTTATGTTATGTACAATGCTTAACAAAAATCACTCGGCTTACGAAGATGAAACGGATACCGATCAAGAATTTATTGATTTCCATATTGATTTTATTTCTGATTATGATTTATTTGGTTTGTTTATCTGTTTTTATGTCGTTTGTCATGCTTTATTTTTCTTTTTGTTTCCGCTGATTATGTGGTCCTTTGCAGCAACATTCTTTTTTTTTCTCATATACAGTCCAACCTCGCTAATCCCACATACTTGGGACAAGACCACTGCTGAAAATATCAGATGTCAGAAATCCCCCGTTTAAAAACATTATGTAAATAGTCTTACCGACTCATTCAAGATACATATCTCCGTGTTATCTAAGGTAGAGCAAAATTTTAAACAGGAAATAAAATACTCATTTATTCATTCAGTTAAATACCAAACGTGATACACGTTTGGGTGATCATGTCTCGAAAGAGACATAACTATCTAGACAGAAGATTTTGCCCAAAATAGGTTGCCATTGGCTTCTGAGGTAGACTGGATGCCAACCAATTCTGTAGAAACCAATCTTTCCTGCTGTTCAATTCTTTTATCCAGATCACTCAGTTATGTACCATATGTGATACAAACTTGGGTGATCATGTATTGAAAGAGACATAACTGACTAGACAGAAGATTTTGCCCGTAATAGGTGGTCATTGCCTTCTGAGGTTGACTGGATGCCAACCAAGGCTATAGAATCGAATCTGTTCTGCTATTTACCCATAGTTCGAGGAAGAAACGATCGATTCATACCTTTTCCAATGGTTTTTGCGAGTAAGTGAATGTAAGGAACTCATGTGGAATTCGAACTCGGCTCTTCGATTTCTCGTTCCGAGCCGATATTCACTTCACAACAACGCACATCAAAGCTTTCAAAGAAGGTTTTTCTTATTTCATGCAAAAGAAAAGCTAAATAAGAAGCCAAAGAAAAAAAGTATATATTCTTAATTTCCTGAATTGGTAAATATGCAATGAGTACGGCCTTATAAGTCTACGGCTATATCGCGTTGAATACACCGGTTCCTGTCCAATTACCGAAGTAAAGCAATATCAAGACTGGTCAGAACTTAAATGGGTGACCATTTGGAAATACCAATACCAATACCAGGTGCTATAAATGTAACGATCAAGAATGGTTCACCGGTCCTCCACGTTTGGGGGTTGGATGCAGGGTTAACAACCCTGCCCCGTAAAAATAGTTAGTTACAGCAACAAAAAGTTGCTGCACTATACACCATCTGGGTGTGATGGATCAATGATGACGACCTTATCACCAAAACCAACTGTTGATGTCCAATGATGACGACCTTATCACCAAAACCAACTGTTGATGTCCAATGATGACGACCTTATCACCAAAACCAACTGTTGATGTCCAATGATGACGACCTTATCACCAAAACCAACTGTTGATGTCCAATGATGACGACCTTATCACCAAAACCAACTGTTGATGTCCAATGATGACGACCTTATCACCAAAACCAACTGTTGATGTCGAATGGTGCAGATTGTTGGAAACAACTTCCGGTGCTGCTTTCGAAGCAACTAAAGGTGACTGATTCAAAGTAGTGCTGGACTATGAACGTTGACGGACATTTAAATATGTCGGTATGTATTCGTGTTTCTTTTTCCTTCTTCCATCTTATTCATTTTTCTTTTGTTCGTTCTCTGTGCTTTTCTTTTTCCTTTATCTACCTTCGCAGTCTTTCATTAATTTCTTTCAATGTTTTTTCTCTTTCTTTGATGTTTGCTTTCTTCCTTCGCATTTTATTTCTTATTGATTTGTTTCCTTTCTTTCATTGTTTTGTGCATTTTTTTCTCTTTCTTTCTTTTTTCTTTTTTCTTTTTTCTTTCTTTTTTCTTGATGCACTCTTAACGTCTTTTTTCCTTCACATTTTCTTTCTTACTGTTTTTTTTTCTTTTTGTACATTGCTTTGTTCTTTTATTCTTTCTTACATTTTTCTGTCTTCTTTTCTTTCTTTATTCTTCTTTTTTTCTTCGTACAATAATTATTTATATTTTCTTTGTTTTTTACCTACTTTTTGCGGTTTCATACTTTTTGTATTCTATCTTCGATTTATTTTAACCCTTCCTTCCTTCCCTGCTTCAAATTATTTTTCCCTTCCCTCCTTCGTTCCTTCCTTCTCTGTTCCGAATTATTTTTACCCTTCCTTCCTTCCTTCCTTCCTTCCTTCCTTCCTTCCTTCCTTCCTTCCTTCCATCGATTTATTTTTACCCTTGCTTCCTTCCCTGCTTCGAATTATTTTTAAACTTCCTTCCTTCCTTCCTTCCTTCCTTCCGTGCTTCGAATTTTTTTACCCTTCCTTCCTTCCTTCCTTCCTTCCTTCCTTCTTTCCTTCCTTCCTTCGATTTATTTTTACCCTTGCTTCCTTCCCTGCTTCGAATTATTTTTAAACTTCCTTCCTTCCTTCCGTGCTTCGAATTTTTTTTACCCTTCCTTCCTTCCTTCCTTCCTTCCTTCCTTCCTTCCTTCCTTCCTTCCTTCCTTCCTTCCTTCGATTTATTTTTACCCTTGCTTCCTTCCCTGCTTCGAATTATTTTTAAACTTCCTTCCTTCCTTCCGTGCTTCGAATTTTTTTACCCTTACTTCCTTCCTTCCTTCCTTCCTTCGAATTATCTTTACTCTTGCTTCCTTCCCTGCTTCGAATTATTTTTACCATCCTTCCTTTGAATTTTTACCGTTCCTTCCTTCTTTTCCTGCTTCGAATTATTTTTACCCTTCCTTCCTTCCTTCCTTCCTTCCCTCTCTCCTTCCTTCTTTCCTTCTATCCTTCATATTATTTTGACCCTTCCTTCATTCCTACTTTCGAATTATTTTTACCCTTTCTTCCTTCCTTGCTTTTACTCTTCCTTCCTTCCTTCCTTCCTTTCTTCCTTCCTTCCTTCCTTCCTTCCTTCGCATTATTTTTATCCTTCTTTCTTTCCTGCTTTTGAATGATTTTTACCCTTCCTTTGTTCCCTGCTTCCAATCTTTCTTTCTTTCTTTCTTTGTGCTTTTATTTTGTTATAGTTTTCTTTCCCAGTTTCTTTTTATCCTTTCTTTCTTTAACGATTTCTTTCGTTTTTGTTGTTCCTGATTGTCTTTTTGTCTTTTCTTGTTTTTTCTTTCTCTACACATTCTCACTTTTTACTTCTTTTTCTTATTTGCTTTTAATTTTTCTTTCTCTCTGTGAGTTATTCTTTATTCATTTATTTACTTTTGTCTATTTACTTGCTTCACTTTTCCCTGCATTTTTTATTCTTGTCTGTTTTTTTTGACTTTCATTTCTTTCATTCCACATGCTTTTTTTTTCTTTCTTCCAATTCATATTCTTTCCCTTTCTTTACAAATTCATTCACTTGTTCTTATCACACTTTATTTGTCTATCTTTTTCTCTCTATCCTTGCCAACTTCGGCCTATTTAGATTTTCTGTCTCTTTTAATCTTCCACTTTCTTGAATTTTTCATTTCTTCAAAATGACTTTCTTTCTCCATCTTTTCATTTTTCCGAAGAATCTTTCTTTCTCAGTGTCTCTTTTTCTTTCTTTGTTTTTCCCCCTATTTTCTTCTCTCACCACCTCTTACTCTATCTTTTATTTTTTCTTCTTTCTTTTGTTTTTCCCTATTTCTTCTTTCACCACCTCTTACTCACTTTTTTATTTTTCCTTCTTTCGTTTTTTCCTATTTTCGTCTCTCACCACCTCTTACTTTCTTTTTTTAATTTTTTCCTTCTTTCGTTATTTTTCCTATTTTCTTCTCTCACCACCACTTAGTCTCTTTTTTTATTTTTACCTTCTCTCGTTTTTTTTTCCTATTTTCTTCTTTCACCACCTCTTACTCTCTTTTTTATTTTTTTCCTTCGCCAATATACATCTTTTCTGTTGTCACTTTTTTCCCCAGCTTAGTATTTTATCCATCTTAACCTTTCTCTTCCGGTGAATAGACTGTGGTTTACGGACTGAATTCAAGGCTGTCCTAATTCTTGAATAATTAGAATTAAGCGAATTTACATACATGCCTACGTTTCGCTTCCGGTTCCTCATATCCTGCTGATTAAGAAAACTTTTTGATACGTTTCGGAAGAAGTTGCAGGAAAAAAAAATCCGCATTAATAGTCGTCAGCTGTGGACACGGATGGGAAGCGATTTTACCGGGCTGGGGTCGGTCTGACGTAAAGTGGCTTGTTAGTCCGATGGCATTTTATTGCTTTTTTTTTTTTAGCGGCATATCAACCTCTATGGGTTATTTAATTCCGAAATCTAAATATTTTGTTCGCAATTTCGTTTTAAGTTTTTAAGGTAATAATGGTTTTAGTGATGCAAGTTTTACTAATTAACCATAGATGGGGAGAAGTAGGTAGATAGTCAGTCAGTTAAGTGCCATGCGCGATACACGCTTTGGGCGATCATGTTTCCAAAGAGACATGACTGACTGGGCAGAACATTATCCCGCAGTAGGTTGCCATTGCTTTCTGCGGTAGACTGGTTGCCGACCAAGGCTATAGAACCCAATCTGTCCTGTTATTTAACCCATAACTGGAAGGAAGAGACGGATTAATACCTTTCCCAAGGGTATTTGCGCGTAAGTGAATGCGAGGAATTCAACTGGAATTCGAACTCGGTTCCCCGATTTCTCATTCCGAGCCGATATCCACTGCGCCACAACGCACATCCTAGGTAGATAGTAACATTTCCAAAAATAATACGCCGAAGTGAATATAAGTCAGCGTGAGAGCATATGAAGCAGCATGTCGAAGTTGCTAAGATTTTAGAAGGCAGATATTTTAAAAGGACTCAATAGTATAGAGGAAAACCCGAAAAATCTGTATCACGTTATACATATATAACGTATAATGCCGAAAGCTGAGCATAGAACATTTGAATAAATATGGGTTTTCTTTTTTCATTCCGACTAGTCTGCTCATCGGGATTGGTATGCTCATAAAATCTCCTCTGTTGTACACTTGGGTCTTCTTCGGATCTTTTTCTTTGTACCTTTATAAAATTCTCGGGTATCTTCACGAGAGTATGTTATTTTCTTTTCTATGTTTAGTACTCATCAGTTTTATCCACTGAACCAGAGTTTTTGGCTTTTCAGTACTACTAGACCTGGGAATCGAACTCAAGACGGCCAGGGAACCATACAGGAGGGGATGGTTAACATCACTTAATACTGAACAGGTTCGTTTACTGATCAAGAGTAAGTGACATTTCAGTGCTAACACACTCAGAGATTGAACTCACAACTGCCAAGGAACCATACTTAGATGATATAAAACATCATCTAATCCTCACCATTTCTATTGGGATGTTTTTCACTGAAGCCTACCATTCGTCTGTGCATTGAATATTGCTGCTCCTACTACAATACTCGAGACCTTTTAAAAAATACAAAAAAAGTCTGTGATGCAATCAATCCTGACCTGTCATCTCAACATCATTTACTTTCCCACCGCTACGACGTAGCATCCGTCAATCAGATGAGCTTTCTTTTTTGGTGGCTTGAGTTCGTAAATTTACTTGATTGGCAACTAGGTCTCACTATTGAATTAGCTAGATGGAATTGTATGTTTTATTCTAATACATTCTTTTCTCGTACTTCTTGCCTTTGGAATAGCTTTTCGATTAATACTTCCCTGTCACGGACATTTTTCATAAACTAAATGCAACGCCAATCGCCATCTTCTAAATTTTCTTCTATTGTCTTGGTCCACTCATTTACTTTCACACCAGCAATTACGGAAAGGAAAATACAGGACTTCCTTCATATGATAACAAGTGAAAGTGAGGAGAAAGGGCTAAAGATAAACTTAAAGATTTTTTGTTTTTTTTTAATCATTTCACCCCAAGCAAGACATTCCACTGCCACTATTGCGCATGGGGCTACATAGGGGAAGGTAAAGAGAAGGAGTGGTTAGACATAGGGAATGTCAGGAGGAAGGTGACAGATGAGTAAGGATACCGAGGATGAGGGTTGGGCAGATGGGAAGAGTGTTTGATAGAATGGGAGCTGGTTAGTGTGTTAGGAGGTGTCTATTGACCTTACATTTAAACTCCTGGAGATTGTAGCCGTCGGGGAAGCAATCGTGTGGAAGGGAATTCCACAGTCGGGAAGTGCGAGGAAAGAAACTGTTGGAGTAGAAGTTGCGGTTGCATTTTATGGGTTTCACTGTAAAAGGGTGGGATCTAGTTGCCAATCTAGTATCTCGTGCAAATTCGTATTTAGTGGGCACCAGTGATCTAAGTTCATCGGAGTAGAAGCCGTGAAAGTATTTATAGAAGAGACACAGGGAAGCCACGTCGCGCCGGTGGGAGAGAGACTGCAGGCGGTCTACCAAGTCGGTATCTATCACATTACATACCCTCCTCTGAACCTTATCGAGAAGCCCGAGGAGAATAGCAGGGGCACCCGACCAGATATGTCAGCAGTATTCAATGCACAGGCGTATGGTAGATTTTTATATGTGCAGGATAGATTTAGACGGAAAAAACTTCCGGGCCCTACACAGAGAACCGACTTTCATAGCAGCGGGTTTAGGAATGGATTCGATCAGCAAAAAAAGTGGTCCCCGAAATACCAACTACACGTCAGGGACACTAAAATCAAACAAGTACAGAAATATAAATACGTGAGAAGTATTCAGAAAAGGATCGAAACTGCGACACTGAGATTCGAAGTCGCATTGGTATAGCCAAGGACGCATTTCAAAGGTTAAGCAGAATATTGAGAGACAGAAAGATTTCGTTGAGGTCAAAGAAAAAAAGTAATGAATTGTTATGTGTTTTCTCTCCTCCAACATGGCAGCAAATACTGGACGATGAAGAAGAGACTCGAAACAACAGGAATGTGGTTCTACAGAAGAATGCTGTCCTTCTATATGGCAGCGAGCTGTCAGATCATGATTAATAATATTGCTGATTCTTTTTTATTTAATTTAACCCATGCATGGAGTACTGCTGCCATTTATGGTCAGGTGCCCCTGCCGTTCTCCTCAGTGTTCTTGACAAGCTCCAAAGGAGAGTCTGTAATGATCTGGCGACTCGACTGCAGCCACTTCCCCATCATCGAAATGTGGCCTCCCTTTGTCTCTTCTATAAATACTTTCATGGCTTCTGCTTGGATGAGCTTAAGTCACTGATGCCTCCTCAACAGGTGTTTACTCGTGCAACCAGACTGGCAACTGGGTCCCACCCATTCACAGTCAGGTTAGCCAAATGCAGACGACAATTCTACTCCTGCAGCTTCCTCTCTCGCACTTCCTGCCAGTGGAACTCACTCCCGTATTCTTGCTTTCCTGACAGCTACAACCTCCAGAAATTTAAATGCAAAGTCAATACTCATCTACTAACCACTGGCCTCTAGTTCTCTCCCCACCCCTGTATAACCTTCCCTTTCTCTCCACCTATGTATCTGTCATCGCACCTGCTTTCTCAGCTTTCTATTGTTCCTTTCTAACTAGTTTGTACTCCTCATTCTTTTCTAATTAATCTTTTTAAATTTATGTAACCCCCTGCACATCAGTGGCGTTTCCGCCTTGCTCGGGGTGAAATGATTAAAAAAAAAAAATTTAATCAAGGAGCTGACGGTAAATAGCAGAGTTACCGGACCGTAATATGGCAGCAATATTCTAAGCATGGACGAATGGTAGAGATTTGAAACTAAATCTAATTTAGTATGCTAGACTGAAGCGTATTTGAAATGATAAACTAAAGATTTAATCTCCTATAGAACGGTAACAAGGAAAAGCGAGGAGTAAGGTCTAAATATAAATTTCAAGAAAACCGAATGCATGGACATCAGCAAAAAGAGGTTTCCAAAATGCGAACAACACGCCAGGGACACTAAATTCAAACAGGTACAGAAATTTAAATATCTAGAAAGCATTCTGGCAGAGGATGGAAAGTGGAATATTAAGATTTGATGGCGGACTGTCATGGCCAAAAACGCATTTCAAAGCAGCGTATTGAGAGATAGGAAGATTTCGTTAGGGACAAAGAAAAAAGTACTGGACTGTTATGTGATATCTGACCTCCTATATGGCAGCGAATGCTGTACAATCTCCTCAAAGATAAAGGTGAGACTCGAAGACACAACAATGTGGCTCTACAGAAGGATGCTGAGGATACGATGGACTGAACATTTGAGCAACGACAAAGTTTTGGAGAGAATGCAAACTAAAAGAAACTTATACTTGGCATCAGGAATAGACAGCTAGGATTTGTGGAACACGTAATGAGAAAAGAAGACTTGGAGAATTTAATACTCACAGGACGAATAGGGTAGAAAAGAGACAAGGGAAAGCAGCGTTTTGGTGGGCTTGAGCAGGTGGATTGCGGAGAGATACAACATAGGGAAAATATTAAGAGTGACAGAGGATAGGTGCAAATTGAAAATCCATGATCGCCTACGTCCTGAATGGACACGACACACAAAGAAAAAGAAAATATTCTGACTATCATTTACACCTTGTATCGCATTGCACCTTAATAGCTTTATTAGATTGTTTTTCAATATTTTGCCACCAAAAAAACAGTAAAGCCACTGAGACAGAAGGGCTTGCTTGATGTGGAAGAATTATAAGATATAAATATTAATAAGGAGCAAGAAGAAAAGAAGAGTAATCGAGAGGACAGTAGAAAGCTATTGTCTGCTAATAACCTTTAAATGACGGGTCAGAAGATCGAGCCACAATGAATCAATCATAAATAAACCAATCAGAGTTAAATAATTACGCGAGATTTGAATGATTATTCAATGTCATGAATATTCAAGAAACTTATTCAAAGTTATCATTGGTCAATAATTACCGAAAGAAAAAACAGAGATGATAAATTCTCGTTTTTTTTTTTGTTTTTTTTTTCACTGGGAACCCTGGAAGTATCGCCGTTTTTTTTTCTTCTGTGGAACTTGCTAGATGCAAGCGTCTCTTCTCACATATACAAACCAACCATCCGTCCGTGCATAGAACACTGCTCTCATATCTGGTCAGGCGCCCCTGCTGTTCATCTCAGTATTCTCGACAGGCTCCAAGGGGGAATCTGTAACGTGATAGGTCCCCGACCTAGCAGCTCGACTCTAGCCACTTTCTCACCGGCGGACTGTGGCTTCTCTCTATCTACAAATATTTTCATGGCTACTTCTCTGACGACTAAAATCACTGGTATCCACTAAAATTTACTCGTGCAACCAGACTGGCAACAAGGTCCCACCCATTTACAGTTAGATCAACCAAATGCAGCTGACAATTCTACTCCTTCAGCTTCTTTTCTCGCACTTCCCGCTTGTGGAACTCCCTTCCATATACTTGCTTTCCTGACGGCTACAACCTCCAGGAATTTAAATGCAATGTCAATACCCATCTCTTATTCATATTACCCCAGTCCTTTCTACATCACCCCGTGTATCTTGTTCTTTTCCTTACACTCTACCTTCGCAAATGTCTTCACACCTGTGTTCCCATACTTCTCTTGCCCTTTCTCTGACACCCCCTGTAACTGGCTCGTCTTTCTCTTTACTCTCCTTCTGCATAAACTTTTTTTCTTGTGTAGCCCCCTGCACATCAGTGGCGGTACCGCCTTGCTTGGGGTGAAAGGATTAAAAACAAAAGTAGAACAATTTCTTTTCTCGCATGTGAAACTCTCTTCCGATTTCTTCCTTCACTGCCAACTACAATCTTTAGATTTAAACGCAATGCCACTCAACATTTTTTTCTTCTTGTTCTTCTATGTTGTCCCATCTCATCACTAAAGGTTTCTCATTGTATTTCCCTCTTAGAACGCCTTGCGCCCTAGTCGCATTTTCGCCTTGCTTGCAGTTAACTTATTGAAATAAACAAAGAAACTTGAGTTTGTGAGCATTATAAACAAAATGGTTCGGGAATAGAATATGATTTACAATATATCAACCCTTGTTATATTATTCAATCACAGAGTTAATCTTTTTGCAAGAAAGACATCCCGCTTTTTAAAGGTTGACTAAACGATTCAAGTGACTGCTATTAAGAATTTGCTCGGATTTTGTTTAAAGAAAGATTTACAGTTTTTATATATTTAGTTTTTAAAAATTCTATCCTCTAATTGATGTTTTTTTTTTCGCTATACACTCTTGTAGACTATTTGTGAATTTTTACACCACCTGAAATTTCGAGCGCTTCGAGGTTTTCCGTGCGGTTTTTACTTAACCATTGAATCTGGGACATGGAAAGTTTTAATCCATAGCAGCATTTATTTTCTATCCGGAACGGCGACTTGCCGACAATTAAATAGGCACGAAAGGTTATCTGTGTTTCAATTACAGATACACCAGTCAAATTATTTTTTAAGGCAAATCACAGTATGCAACGGTCCAAGCAATGCTGGTAGATGATGGTATTGAAGAGAAAATTGTAAGACATAAGCTCGATGAAACATCAGTGCTACATGTCTTTGATTATTAGCTCCAAAGAAGGGTCGGTGCAAAACGTGGGAGATATTTTTGTCTCACCCTCTATTCTGATGTTCGGAAAAACTTTACGAAAAAGGTTAGCAAAATAAAACTATTCTAAATTTACTTAAATATAATTTTACAAAATTTAATCACATTTATTTTCAGCAATTTCGGTAGGGGTAAAGTTTTGTTTGTTTGTTTTTTTTTTGTTTTTTTTTCGAAAATACGTTTCAAAAAAAGCTTTTAATTTCTATGTTTTAAAACGTTCAGCGTAAATGTGTCTTTCATGGAAAGAAATTTAATACTGTTCATATAGTAAGGATTTTGTTTTCTTATTTGCTAAGTGTGCGTTTGCATCGTCACTCCAATTATATACTCTCTCCGTTTACTAAACAAGAATTTTTTTTTCATCCAACCAAGTTCCTGGTAAGGAACGTCTACATCGGTGTTCATCCCATTTTTTTAAAAACAACAGCACACTTCATATTGTCTATAATATAAACTTATTTATAAATGGAACTTTGTCTGTGTGTGTGTGTGTCTGTTACCTATACACTACGAAACGGCTGAACCGATTTTCTTGAAAATTTACACAGTTGTACTATAAGCGTCTGCGAGTATTCTTAGCTAGGTTTTGTGCCGAGGTACCCCCGATAAATATCGAAAATCGATAATCGAAAAAATTGGGTAATAGAAAGAGTGGCCCAATTTTAATCAAATCTGATACTCATAGAAAAAGACATAAGAAACGATATTCAGAAGTTTCAAGGTTGCAGTTCTTACAATAGTGCAGAAAATTTGATATCGATACCAGGAAACCAAAATTTTACTTACATCCATTCATTTTTCTTTCAGTCTACGGCTTCGCTTTAACTGGGAACAACTATTGCTTTTTAGTTTTTCGTGCCAACGTCCAAAGAGTCTGAGCTCCGGGACCATGGACTAGTTTTAAAGCTTTCATTACACCCGAGTAACGCCGGGCTATACTGCTAGTTTGTAATATTTACATTATTTACATTGTTCGGATTATTTGTCTTCGCCTTTATTGTCATATCGACTACGTTTCGACCCGGCTTTCGTCAGGTGATTGAAATTTCGAACCTTATATTTTGATTACTGGAGTATATTGTTCTCGTTCCATGAGCCATGCTACTTCCGGATGTTTTAGTTTTCTCCCTTTGATTCAGCTCTCTAAGGAGAGTCTTATAATTTGCTTGAAGCATTGTGTATATTAGGTGTATGGGTAGGTTTAGAAAGATAAAGGAATCCAATGAAGGTGTTGGATATTACCTGTTTATTAATAGCTTTTAAATGATCATTCGATGAAAAGCACGGACCACGAGCGGACATGAAATTAAGCTCCCTTAACATTCTGAAGATGAGACTATAATCCCGAAATATTAATGAATAACAAATAGGTAATACCCGCAGCTGCAAGTCTACGGCTATATCGTTTTGAATACACCGGTTCCCGTCCGATCACCGAAGTTAAGCAACATCGAGCCTGATAAAAAATAGGTAATACCCGCACCTGCAAGTCTACGGCTATATCGTGTTAAATACACCGGTTCCCGTCCGATCACCGAAGTTAAGCAACATCGAGCCTGGTCAAAACTTAAATGAGTGACCATTTGGGAATATCAGGTGCTTTAAACGTAAGGACCAAGAATGGTCCACCTGTCCTCCAGGTTTGGGGTTGGGTGCAGGGCTAACAACCCTGCCCCGTAAAAAAAATAGTTTGTTACAGAAACAGCAACAAAAAGTGGCTGCTCTATGCACCATCTGGGTGTGATGGATAAATGACGATGATGATGATGATGATGATTGCCGGCTCATGCACCATCTGGGTGATGGATAAATGATGATGATGATGATGATGATGATTGCTGCCCCATACATCCATCTGGGTGATGGATAAATGATGATTATGATGATGATGATTGCTGCCCTATGCACCATCTGGGTGATGGATAAATGATGATGATGATGATGATTGCTGCCCTCTATGCACCATCTGGTGTGATGGATAAATGATGATGATGATGATGATTGCTGCCCTATGCACCATCTGGGGTGTGATGGATAAATGATGATGATGATGACATTGCTGCCCTATGCACCATCTGGGTGTGATGGATAAAATGATGATGATGATGATGATTTACGTTCTATGTACCATCTGGGTGTGATGGATAAAGTGATGATGATGATGATGATTGCTGGCCTCTATGCACCATCTGGTGTGATGATAAATGATGATGATGATGATGATTTAGTTTGTTCATGCACCATCTGGGTGTGATGGATAAATGATGATGATGATGATTGCTGCCCTATGCACCATCTGGGTGATGGATAAATGATGATGATGATGATGATTGCTGCCCTAAAAACGTCCAAAGGTGGATGGATAAATGATGATGATGATGACATGATTGTCATTCTCATGCACCATCTGGGTGATGGATAAATGATGATGATGATGATGATGATTGCTGCCCATGCACCATCTGGGTGTGATGGATAAATGATGATGATGATGATGATTGCTATTCTATGTACCATCTGGGTGATGGATAAATGATGATGATGATGATGATGATGATTACGTTCTATGTGCCATCTGTGTGATGGATAGATGGATGATGGATATGGCTGCTGTCATGCGCTATCTGGGTGGATATTTATCAGACATGATGATGATTACGTTCATGCGCCATCTGGTGATGGATAGATGATGATGATGATATATACCCCAGGTACATCTAAAAGGGATGATAAATGATGATGATGATGATGATGATTGTTGCCCTATGCACCATCTGGGTGTGATGGATGAATGATGATGATGATGATGATTGTTATTCTATGCACCATCTGGGTGTGATGGATGAATGATGATGATGATGATGGATGCTTCGCCCATACACCATCTGGGTGTGATGGATAAAACAGATGATGATGATGATGATTGCTGCCCCATGCACCATCTGGGTGTGATGGATAAATGATGTATTTATGATTATACGCCCTGTACCATCTTGGTGATGGATAAATGATGATGATGATGATGATTGCTGCCCTTATACACCATCTGGGTGTGATGGATAAATGATAATGAGATGATGATGATTGCTGCCCTATGAACCATCTGGGTGATGGGGATAAATGATGATGATGATGATGATTGTGCTCTATGCACCATCTGGGTGTGATGGAAATGATGATGATGATGATGATGATGATTGCTGCCCTATGCACCATCTGGGTGTGATGGATAAATGATGATGATGATGATGATTGCTGCCCTATGCACCATCTGGGTGTGATGGATAAATGATGATGATGATGATGATTGCTGCCCTATGCACCATCTGGGTGTGATGGATAAATGATGATGATGATGATGATGATTGCTGCCCTATGCACCATCTGGGTGTGATGGATAAATGATGATGATGATGATGATTGCTGCCCTATGAACCATCTGGGTGTGATGGATAAATGATGATGATGATGATGATTGCTGCCCTATGCACCATCTGGATGTGATGGATAAATGATGATGATGACCCACACCTTCCTTTATCTTTCTAAACGCATTGTGATAGTCTTCAAAACCTACCCATTCAACACTCTTAAGTTATTTTTCACCGTTACTTAACCTCGTAGGGCACCTCTAGGTGTTGTAATGGTTAGCAAGCTTATCTCGCTAGAATCATTAAAATTGAGTCGTGAGTTCGATCCTCACTGGGTGTCCCGTAAGTTCAGCTGTGTGTTACATCTAAGCTACGCTTAGAAAATCACTATTACTTAACCGAGTATTGAATTCAAAACTCTTTGGGTCAAGTCATTAGATCTAACCAACACTTTTATCTATTATCCATTGGCCAGTGTATAATTTTTGAGATTTATAAACAAGTAACGATTTTTTTTCACCAAAGCTCATATTACGATCTTGAAGCTAATGATTTTTCTCTAGCATATTTCATATTCCACCAGACAAAGTGACAAAGATGGAGCCCTGTTAGTTTCGTCATTTTGGCACTATTATTTTTCATTTTTCGATAACCAGTTTCATTTTCGCTTCATGACATGCAAAACTTCATCACCTACAACAATGAAATAACAGCCTCTGCAAGACCACCATTCAAGGCACTGTTGAAGGCAGACGTAAGAAGCGGCGGCAATCCAAAAGCTTGGCAGACAGAATCAAAACGTTGAGAGACATGATAATATTTCTTCTACCCTTAGGTCTTCCAGACGACTGAAGGAGTCAAATACCTGATGATAAATAATGCGATTAAGAAATAAAAGACTATCAACCCTAGTTAAAAGACTGTTGCAGATGGTTTAACGCTGTGTTCGGTTTTAAATCGAAAATCTCATGAGCAACTCAAATTACCCCCTTGCAAGTGTTCCCAATTAAACTATAAACGACCCACTGTCCGACAGAAGAGATGATAAACTAATTCTAGACGCAGTTTTATACCATTCAACCTTGTTTCTGCCTTATTTGGCTGGCTCATAATTCAAAGCGGGGAAATAATTAATTACTTTCCGAACAACCTTAATACGCGGTAATTTGGTTTTCAGTAATCGCGCAAATCTCGCCGAAACAGCGACATCAGATAAATGCGGTTTCATCAAGTTAAATTATCCGTCACACAAGTAGAACACATCAAGTTTGATAACTCTATCCACTTACTTTTTGATTGGTTGGTTTCAAATTTCGTTCAGTTCTCCTATTCCCATAAGCAGTTTCCTATTTATTGATTCACAATTCTTCCTCTTTTATGTGCCGTGTTCGTTCAGGACATAGGTGATCATAGCCCTCCACATCTCTCTCTGTACATTTTAGCTCTTAATAGATTTTGTCTACAAAGAACAGGCAGATGTGGAGATCCATGATTGACCATATCCTGTCACAGCGTTGAACTTCTTAATATCTTAATATCTTGGCCATCTTGTGCCATGTCCGTTCAGGACATAGGCGATCATGGCTCTCCACATGTCCCTGTCCATTTTAGCTCTTAATATATTTTGTCTACAAAGAACAAGAAGATGTCAAGGTACATGATCGTCTACGTCCTGTCACAGCGTTGAAATACTTAATATCTTGGTATTTCTAAATTCTTTCCTATCTTGATGACTATACATTTTATGACAGACACAATATATCGACCATTAGCAAGTGTCCATTGATTGGCTGATATAGATTATCACTTGATTATTGTGATATATCGCGTGATATCAGTTATTGTTCGTTGGAATTGGTGCGAAAATAAATATTAAACACCAGATCAGAAATAAATACTAAAATTATGAAATAGTGGTACGAACCCACTAACATAGCCAGTTGACAAAATCATCTGACACAGAATATAAAAGGCTCCAAAAATATACCATTAACGTCCTTCGGGACGATGGTGTAGTGCATATATCAGTTATATCTGTATATGTTTATGCTTCACTTCAGAGTCAAACCGGCAGTCAGCTGAGTGAACAGCAGCAATTAAAAGCCGCCAAAAGCGATCATAGACGCAAACATTAACAAGCAAATTTTTTACCTTCGTATTTTGGGATGCGCAAGGTGTTTTGTTCATCGATTGCCTTGAGAAAGGAAGAACCATCAATAGAGAATATTATATAGCATCGCTGGTGCGTTTGAAGCAAGAAATTGACCAAAACAAAAACGGTCACCAACACATCGCAGCATGTCACAAGTTGATTGCAACCATGGCAAAAATACATGAATTGCACTTCGAATTGCTTTGGCTTCCACCCCTTTCTCCAGATCTGGCCCCCGCGACTACTGGCTGTTTGCAGACCCCAAAAGAATACTCTATGTAAAAAGATTTATCTTAAATGAAGTAGTGACAGAGAATATAAAAGGCTCCAAAAATACACCATTAGTGTCCTTCCGGACGATGGTGTAGTAGATATAGTATCTATATCTGTATATGGTTATACATGTGTTACTATCATCTAGTGGTCATGATTTCACCCCTTGAATCTGAATATAACGCACCAATACTAGCAAAAACGAATCACATGATATATATCACAATAATTACAGATAATCCATAACACCCAACCAATGGACATGATGAGCAGAGCGTTCTATGTCGAAACGTCGTATCTATAATCATATGCAATACACCACTCAATAAGTCCCATGTCAGACATATAGATAGAGCTCTTAATAAAAAAATCCATATAATTTTTATGAAGTACTAACCCTTAACTGGCACGTGACAAAATTAATGCAACATAAAGTTTTTGCGTAAATATGTGACAATGGATGAAACATGGATCCACCACTTCACTCCAGAATCAAGCCGGCAGTCAGCTGAGTGAACAGCAGCAGGTGAAAGCCGTCCAAGGCGACCATAGACGCAAATATTAACAAGCAAGATTTTGACCTCCGTATTTTGGGATGTGCAAGGTATTTTGTTCATCGATTGCCTTGAGAAAGGAAGAACAATCAATAGTGAATATTATATAGCATCGCCGGTGCTTTTGAAGCAAGAAATTGACAAAAAACGGTCACCAAGACATCGCACCGCGTCACAAATCGATTGCAACCATGGCAAAAATACATGGATCGTAACTCAAATTTCTTTGGCATCCACCCTATTCTCCAGATCTGGCCCCAGCGACTACTGGGTGTTTGCAGGCCTCAGAAGAATGCTCTATGGAAAAAGATTTGTCTCCAATGAAGAAGTGATATCGGAAACTGAGATGTATTTTGAGACCAAAGAGAAATCGTTCTACGAAAAAGGCATCAAATTGTTAGAAAAGCGTAGTTATCAGTGTATCACCCGAAAAGGAGACTATGTTGATGATTATCGTCGAACTTTGCCTAAAAGTTGTTCTTTTATTAGTTAGGCCAGGGATTTAGGGAGTAATATGTTATAGCAACCAAGAGAAAAACAATAAATAGTTCCAAATAATACCAAGATATGGAAAAATTACACGTCGCATAAATAAATACTAAAATCTAATTACTTAGTCATCTATTTTTTTCTTTTTGGAAAAATTATTTTAAGAGAAAGATTTACAAATAATTTTCTTCCGAATACAGCCTTGGCTCCTTGGTCAATGAATAGCGAATGCCTTCTCGCATCTAAAATAAAGAGAGGACATTATATTGCATTGCGATCACAACCCTATATCCATAGAGCTGATTTTCTAAACACCGCTTAGATTTAGGCGAAAGTATGGGGTATCCAGTGAGAATCGAATTCATTTGTAATGCTTCAAGCTAGACAAGCTTTCTAACCTTACGCCACGTCGAGGAGCCCACCCGATAACCAGAGAGTAAAGAAAAGCGTAACTTACGTAACGCTGGATGCAATATTTATTGTACCAATTCGTACAGGTATGGCACAAGGACAAAAACGGGTGGGAAAATGATGAGAAAATCTGTTCTTCACCTGACTGACATTTAATCCCTGACCCATACATACTATATTTTTCTCACACAAAAACAACATTTTTTGCATTTAAAATCAACCGAGATTTCAAGAAAAACTCGTATATACGATTCATCCATAAAATCAGTCAGTTAAGTGCCATACGTCATACACATTTTGTGTAATCATGTCGCTTTCGAGACCTGACTGATTGAGCAGACGGTTATCCCGCAGTAGGTTGCCATTGCATTCTTCAGCAGACTGGTTGCCAGCCAAGGCTATAGAACCCAATCTGTTTTATTATTTAATCCATAACTGTAGGAAGGAGACTGATTAATACCTTTCCCAAGGTCATTTGTGCGTAAGTAAATGCAAGGAATTCAAATGGAATTCGAACTCGAGTCGATATCCACTGCACCACAATGCTCATTCTCATCCCTAAAGATGCTGAGAAAATGGGCGCTTCCTTGTACTGCTTCGGCGTTAACCTGACACCTGCAATCTTTTGCTTTAGAAAAGCCATATCAGGCTGAAAATGGTTTACTGCTGCCATATATGGACTGGAGCAGCCAAGTCTCAATTTTTTTTTTCGATAGAGTCCAAAAGCGTCTTTCTGCGTTCATGTAGGCGAGATATTCGCCAACCTACACCTACTTCCTCACAGATGAAACGTTGCAACCATTTCGCAGCTCTTTCGCTAATTCCATGGAAAGTGTTTTCTCCTTCGTTATAGCAATGTCGACCTTCGCGGCTAAGACCCGACACGCCTCACACATTGTAGCGAACCACCCTCATTATCTTCGTATTCCCCGATTAGATATAAGTTTCAGTCGAGCAGCTGCTCACGATCCAGTGCCTTAAAAAATTTACACGGCTGTACTATAAGCGTCTGCGGGTGTTCGTAGCTAGGTTTTGTGTCGAGGTACCCCGATAAATATCGAAAATCGATAATCGAAAAAATCGGGTTATAGAATGAATGGTCCGATTTTAATCAAATTTGATACACTCATAGACAAAGACATAAGAAACGATATTCAGAAGTTTCAAGGTTGCAGTTCTTACAATAGTGCAGAAAATCGATAATACATATATATAGATATATAAGGCAAGATGTTTGTGTCTGTCCGTTTATCTGCCTGTATGTCTGTATTTTTTCAGCCATTTTATTTTAGTTTTTGCTTCGGGTTTGGCTTTAAGTAGGTATAATTGTAGTTCTTAGTCTCAGCCATAATACCATTTACTCAGAGGACTTATTTAGCCTCCAAAATTCAGTTTACGACGAAAAAACTTATTTGATATCGATACCAGGAAATCAAAATTTGACTTCCATCCATTGATTTTTCTTTCAGTCTACAGTTTCGCTTTAACTGGAAAGAATTATTGCTTTTTAGTCTTTCTGGCCAACGTCCAAAGAGTTTGAGCTCCAGGATCATGAATTATCTTAAAGCTTTCATTATATATATATAGATAGATAGATAGATAGATAGATAGATAGATAGATAGATAGATAGATAGATAGATAGATAGGTAAAAGTGACGAGGGTGGAACTTGTGTAAATATTTGTTTGTTTGATAGACTCGACTTAGCGTCTGCATTTTGCGATCTAGATCGACAGAAGTTGCGCTCAGATATAGATTAAAATTTTAGAACGCTAACGACACCTTGAAATCTTTCAGAAAGCCAAAATTAGGGATAGAAAAATATGTATTATCACCCCTACAAGATTAGGGATCTGTTTATGTATTGATTATAATATAGAATTGATCACTCGATTTTATATTATCTATATCTATATATGTTGCCCCTCCCCCTCCCATTCTAATCAAATAGAGATTTTCTACATTGTTATCTATATCTATAAAAGTGAGGAAGATGGACGTTTGCTATGTAAATTCATCATATGTTTGTTGAACTGCTGTAACTCGTAATTGCCCTGCTTAAGATACTTATGTAACACGAAATTAACTTATTTAAAATTGCCTTGTAATATTGCATGTGAAAAAGAAGAAAAATGTAATCCTATGTTTAATACGACGGAACGAAAGAAATTATTATTAGTGGTATTGTTGGTTTTGCAGTTTATTGCCAATCGCGATATGAGTCGAGTTAAGTTAAAAAAGAAAAAGAATACTTATTACAAACTTGTAAAATCTGAAAAAAAGAAAAACTCACTGGAAATCGAAGAGAATAGAAAGGGAAAATACTTTTTGCATTGTTTATTCGAAAGTTGATCAGAAGCTTTGGGTTTTTTCGGCCGATGGAAGTGAAAAATAGCGGTAGTCAAAACAAGACTCTCAAAATTTTTTGATGAGGTTAAAAAAGGTTAAATTCTGGTTCTGGGAATAAGGTGAATGGATTGTTGACTTAGTTGAATCAGAAGAAGAAAAAGAGAAATTACGTCAGAGGAAATATTGTTCCTCACTGGTTGAACCAAGGGAGTGATATACCCCCCCCACCTCGAAATGTGAAAGCGAAAGTAATCTTATTAGTCAAAGATTTGATTTGCATAAACACCGCCGGCCAATCATACACCTCCCAAGAGAATTCGGGACAAGCATAAAAATAGAGACCCTGGAAAGCCAAATCAGTAGGAGTTTTTCGTTGCCAAACGAAAGAGACAAGACGAATTTACTGACACCGCCGCCAAAACACCCCACTTCGGCTGTTTCCGTAAGGCTTCGGTAAAGAGACCTGAAAGGACTTTTTAAAAATTTGGAAAATTAAAAGCTCTGATTATTCTTAAACGAAAACTTTCGCTCCGTTGTGAAAACTGAATTCGACGACTGTATATTCTGCTTCTGTTACTAATTATTTTTTTATATATGTAAAGACTTTTCCACTTATCCGGGCGTTTTCGAAATTTTTTTTTTTTTTTTTTGTGCCGTATTTCGTGTTGTTAACCAAATGTACGCGCGCGTCCAGTCTGGTTCGACGTGATAAAGATACAGCTAGCAAGATTTCGGACTGTTATGCTTGATTTGTTCTGCAATACACAGACCCACTTCCTGTTGTCGCAGTTAGCCGAATTTCTTATTTTCAGTCCGTTTGTATTTATAGAGATAGCAAAATGTTTTTAGTTACTGGGAAAAAATTTAAATTAAAAAACGCTCATACATATTAACCAGGTTAAATAAAATATTATGTTAAATTACGTCACTCAGGATCCACTAAAATGAAAAAAAATGTAAAACAAGAGTTATCAAGTCCAGCAAGTATAATACGACACCATGAGAAAGATTTCCTATCCTCTTTACCAATAAGATAATCTTAAAAACAAAGTCTCTGCTCGTAACGATTATTCTGCATCCTGGCAGTCACGTTTCTGTTGTGAAAGTCTCCTCTTATTCGTTTTGCAAATCAACGTACCTGGTTTGTTCTGCAATACACGAACCCAGCTCCTGTTGTCACAGTTGACTGAATTTCTTATTTTATCTCAGTCCGTTTGTATTTATAGAGATCGTTTCCTGCTATGTATGCCTTATAGAGAAGCGTCTATCTTTCTTACAACTCCTGTGTTGATGATTTCAAGAATGCGTGAGCTTAAAGAGGAAAAGTATGGTGTGAAGACTTGACGAATCTCTGTAAGCACTGGGGAATAAGTTTTTCCTCGATTTCAGATTTTTAGAGAGTCTTTTCTCATTTCTGTGAAAATGAGCAGATATCACTAACTGTTTGTGTTTTCTGACTAAATGTGTTTTCAGAATGGGAATAATATACAAACAAAAATCACTGTGAATCAAAAGTGACTGTAACATATGTTGGTGGTAATAATAACCGTTTCTTTATAAAGAAAACATTCGACTTAGTGCTGCTCTTTGTTAAAACTTCTAAAATCTTTCTTTGGAAACAATTTTAGATTATGTCACTCAGGATCCTCTAAAAGGAAAAAATGTAAAACAAGAGCTATCAAGTCCAGAAAGTATGATAAGATACCATGAGAAAGATTTCTCATCCCCTACACCATCAAGACAATCTCAAACTCAAGTCTCTGCTCGCGATGATTATTCTGAATTCTGGAAGTCACTTTCTTATTCTGAAAGTCTTCTCTTATTCGTTTTGCGAATCAACGTACCTGTTTGGCTCTGCAAAACATCGGACACACTGTTGTCGCAGTTGGCCAAGAAAAAATATATAGTCTAAGCCTCTATTCTGTAGACAATCTAACATTAACAATAGAAAATATTTTCGGAAATTGGTAAGTAAACATTTTCATATCAACGACCTATGCAGAATCTTTAATAGAAATAATATTAAATTAGTTATTCTTGCACACGTAACATAGATAATATTAATTCCCACAGTAGACAAATTTTAAAGAATAGAACTAATATTAAATAGATATTATATATTAGATAGAACTAATATTAAAACTTGGATAATACCCACTTGCAATTGCAGGTTCGTCAGTGTTTGTCCCGTAGAAGGTAAATGTAAGTCTATCCAAGTGATCTACCAAACATCTACCCAAAAAATAACAAAAATAATTATGAAGTTTACATTGAAATTTTTGTAAAAAAATTTAAACAAAGTTACGACTTCCATATACATTTCCTTTTCCGACCCCAATCTAAAATTACAAACTTAACTTTCCCGAAGATTTTGGAAAAGGAATGATGAGGCACTTAACCCAATATTGAGTACCACCAATAAATGTTATGATAGACGCAATCTATGTTTAGTTGAAATAATTAAAATATTAAATATTATAATAACTTACCGTTCTTAAATCTATTTTCTTTCAAGTCCTATGTTTTATTTTTAACTTACATTCAACTAGTGTATTTTGGTATTGTAGCTGTCACAGATTTAAAATTAATTTCCTAAAAATTAATCTAAAAGTGAAATTCATTAAAATAGTTGTTTTATCTTTTCTTATTAGGCATCTAATTTAATAATATTATAAACAAATTTCCTATTTTAAAATCTATTTTTTTCTTTTAATGTTTAATTTAAGTTTAAGCAGTTTATTCTGGTATTAACGTTATTCGTGAACCTTTAAAAGTGGTCTTGTAAAGCTGGTATTAATTCTGACCTATTTATTCCTTATTTTTAGTTTATTTTACTGTATCTCTTTTCGCTTCTGTCACGAAAGTGGCAAACTAACAGGTTCCCATATCAAGGATCTACCCAGGTCTTCTTTTTTTTTCTTCTTTTTCTTTTACTTTTTTCCTACCCGTACTTCCGTTTTTTGCACACGCACAAATAAATGAATTTCTTCTTCTATGTGTCCTGTCCCTTCAGGACGTAGGCGATCATGGCTTTCCACGTCTCCCAATCCCTGGTGGCTCTTGCACGTTTTCTCCTGTTACACCACGCAACTCTCATTCCATCATCCTCCTGATTAGGTCCTTCAAATATGTTATCCGTTGCTTTCCCCTGTCTCATTTTCCCTCTATCTGGCTTGTTAGTATCAGGTTCTCCAAGCCCTCCTTCCTTATAGCATGTCTCAGGATCTTCAGCTGTCTCTTTCTGATGCTCAGTATTAATTTCATTTTTGTTTCTATCATTTCTAAGACCTCATTATTGCTCACATGCTCATTCAATGATATTCGCAGCATCTTTCTGTAGAACCACATTTCAGTTGCTTCAAATTTTTCCTTCATCTTCGATGATATTGTCCAGCATTCAGTGCCATATTGAAGAGCAGACAACACGTAGCAATCCAGTACTCTCTTCCTTGTTTCTAGTGAAATTGTCCTGTTTCTTAATACTTTACTCAACTTCTGGAATGCTTCATTCGCCATGCCAATTCGCGTTCGGATCTCTGTATCGCACTTTCCGTATTCTGTTATAACACTTTCCAGGTATTTAAATTTTTGTACTTGCTTGATTTTGGTATCTCTCACCTGTATTTAGCATATTGGGCTGCCCTTTTATCTTCTCATAATGTTTTGTTCTCGCAAATGAGACGGTTGTTAAACTTACCCGTTGAAATAGCCATCCGATTTAAGTAAACTTCGATATTTTTTATATGTAATAAATATAGGCTCTTGTTATAAAAAGATAATTAATTTGAGCCATCTGGCTGGATCAGTGTTACTAATAAATATTAATAAAATCCTTTGGTATTTACCTCTAAGCCGTTTTTTTTTCGGAATTCTCACTACACACAAATATAGATATATAGTATATTATATTATAAAGTCATCCACATACAAGCCTGTTTCGCTGTATCACAGCACATCAGTGTGGCTAGACGCATCCACTTGCTTCTGGTCGGGATCGAAAATCAACCGATCTGGCGTCAGTCGGAGTCGCTACTCCCTAAGCCATCGACGCATGGAATCAGAGAAGGGAAATTTTAACGTGTTGTGTATAAGTTGTGCATACACACGCCAGTCACCGAGAGAACTCAATTCATTTCTGAAGAGTCACGCATATATATATATATATATATATATATATATATAGTAATGGTAAACAAGAATAACAAGAAAACTTTCCTTGCTGAATAATACAAGCAGATCCATTATAACATAATATTAAAATTATAAAATATTAAAATTATCCACGAAAAAATATCAATGTATTTAACTACAGAACAAATATTTTGGGAAATAAAGACAAAAGACGTAAGCCTCCAGATAGTCTAGAACAGTGCGACTCAAATTAGAATTAATATTTTGTTTTACTGTTTGTCTATTTTTAGAAGATTAATGCCTTCTATTAGATTCAAATTGCTTACGAAGTATTAATATTAACTTTGAATATTTTTCTTGGATTTTTAAAAAATATATACCCTCGAAACTAGTGGCCATAACTAATATAGCACAAATATGGTACTGGTCAATGGCACGCTGGGAAGACTTGTTACGTCAATGACGACTGCCCTTGGAATGAACAAGATATTATGTCCTCATGTATATAACAGTCTCAAAATGTCCCTGAAATAGTACATATTTAAAAAAAAAAAACAAATCCGGTGCTCAGAGCCTCTTACTTAGCTGGATTGGCTTGCTTGCCTGCCGGTCCCTGGCACATTTAAAAAAAAACTAACGGTTCGCCACATCAGATAGTTTGAGAAGCACTGGTCTAGAACATTATAGCTTCCGCACGTATAGTCTTACAAATATGTGTGACTTATGTTTAAAGCAAGAGGATAAAATACTAAGAGAATAATCAAAGCCAAGTATTGAATCAGTGGAATGAATTATTATAAAAATCAAAATATAGATCATATCATTAATTCCCACAATAGACAGGTTTTTAAAAATTTCGATAGAATTAATATTAAAACTGGTACAATCCCCTCAACCTTTGTTCCCTAGAAGGCAAATTTAAGTCTACCCAAGTGATTTACCAAACTAACAACTGCCCCAAAAATAACACGACACAACTATATATATATATATATATATATATATATATATATATATATATATATATTGGATGCTTAGAAATTGTTCTTTCGTCCATGAAGTCTTTTAAAAAAATATACAGATAATTTGGTAATATTTTATGTAAGAACGACTGAAAACAACCTCTCCTACTTTGGCTGAAACTTCGTTTATATAGACTTCATCTATATAGTCTTTTTTAAAGCTAGTGTCTCACACTTGTATGGGAAAAATGTTCAACTTCTATAAAGAAATTGCTTAGTTATTCAAATGAAACCATTTTTTTCCTCGCTTGGGAGAAAATAATCTTGACATTTTTAATAGTGATTTTCAAAATCTGGCATATCTAAAATTTCATTTCCGACATATTGTTTTACATTTTCTTAGTGAAAAAATTATAAAAGAAGTAACTCGATTCATTTCGTTTAATGATATATTTATTCGTTTGTCATTATTTAATTCGTAATGCCAGAAATTCTAGTAATGTTGATTCAACAAGACGAATGAAAATGAAACGCATTTGTGAAATGAAAATCAAAAAGCGGTAAAAGCAAAAATAGCAGAAAGTTTATCTTTTCTTCTTCTCCATATATTATTATTTTATGAAGCTTTAATTAAGCTGGTAGATTGATAAACGCTTTCCTATTTGTTCTTTATCTTATAGTCTGTTTATATATTTATGTGTAAACTGCATATCTATCTATCTATCTATCTATCTATCTATCTATCTATCTATCTATCTATCTATCTGTGATATTTACCTTAGTTTTATCAATATGGATCTATCTATCTATCTATCTATCTATCTATCTATCTATCTATCTATCTATCTATCTATCTAATTAAATAACTGATATATCCAGAAAAGGAATGCACTATAAAATGATCAGTTCAAGAATGGAACTCCACACCAGTAATAAGAAATACAGATTTATTGTTCTAACAATTACCAATAAGACACATATAGGCAAGCCACAGGTTTTTTTTAATCATTTCACCCCTGGCAAGGCGTAAATGCCACTGATGTTGGGGGGGGGGCTACATAACTGAAAGAAAATTAATTAGAGGAGAGAGAAGAGGATTAAAAACCAATTAGAAAGAAGCAATAGAAAGATGAAAATGCAGGTGCGATGACAGTTGCAAGGGAAGGATATACGGGATGGGGGAAGGGCTAGAGTCAGGTGGTTAGTTGATTGACATTGCATTAAAATTTCTGAGGTTGGAGCGGAATCGATTATCGATTCGCCAAGACCTTTTTCCCTATTTACTAGCCTTCCCACGCAAGACCAGATGTGACACATGGTCATTTTATAGTGGGTATTCCCGGCCATATAGCCGGGCCAAAAAATCTCTGTCTATTTTTCCCCAGTCGCGGTTCTACCCTTCGGCGGAACCACAACTGGGTTTGTGCTCTCTGCTCGGAAGCAGAGAGCGCCCTCTACCCGAAGGCAGAGAGCTGACAGTGTCATAGAGCGGTCAGGCGAATGCCTAAGACCTTTTCCCCATGTCGTACCGCTCGTTACCCTCCTTTAGAAAGTAGAGCATTCCATTCTCGGGAATGGCAGGATGTTCCATTATAACATTAACTAACTAATGTCAGATCTTATTATAATGGAGCTTCCTTATTTAAAAATGACCCAATTTTCATTTATTACACAGGGTATTATGTCTATAAGCTTCCAATACAGAGTGTTTAATAAATTAGAATGGGCCGACACATCCAAATAAGAAGTGTCTACTATGTGTGTTGTAGTGCAGTGGATATCGACTCAAATCGGAGAGCCGAGTTCAACTTCCAGCTGAATTCATTGCATTCACGTACGTGGGAAAGGTATTAATCCGTCCCTTTTCTTCAGTTATGGGTTAAATAACAGGACAGATTGGGTTCCATAGTCTTAGTCCGCAACCAATCTACCACAGAAAGTAATGGCGACCTACTGCGGGATAACCTTTTGCCCAGTAAGTTATGTCTCTTTCGAGCCCAAACATATACCACGCATAGCACTTAACTAAATGACTGACTACTAAGATATCGTTTAATAATGTCTGCTCACACCTCTTTCTCTATTTCTGTTTTTTTTTCACGTCTATTTATCTTTCTCGCTCTCTGACTATATATATAGGCAGATTTGTTTCTCTGCTCATCAGTACGGTTAGACGTCCGATTGCTTCTAGCCAGGATTGAAACCCAGCCGAATTGATATCAGTCAGTGATTCCACCTCTGAGCTATGGACACTCGTTAAAGCTAGAGGAGAGCGGGCTTTAGCGTGTTATATAAAATCTAATCTATCTAAACGTATTTATAAATCGAACTTTGTCTGTGTGTGTGTCAGTGTGTGTGTGTGTGTCCGCTACCTATATACTCCGAAACGGCTGAACCGATTTTCTTGAACATTTACACAGTTGTACTATAAGCGTCTACGAGTGTTCTTGGTTGGTTTTGAGTCAAGGTACCCCGATAAATATCGAAAATCGATAATCGAAAAAATCTGGTCATAGAAGGAGTGGTCCGATTTTAATCAAATTTCATACACTCATAGACAAAGACATAAGAAACGATATTCAGAAATTTCAAGGTTGCAGTTCTTATAATAATCTTATAATCTGCACAATAGTGCAGGAAATCGATAATATATATATATAAAAACGGCAAGATGCTTGTGTGTATGTCTGTTTATCTACCTGTATGTCTGTATTTTTTCAGCCCTTTTATTTTAGTTTTTGCTTCGGGTTTGGCTCTAAGTAGGTATATTTGTAGTTCTTAATCTTATCCATGATACCATTTACTCAGAGGACATATTTAGCCTAGAAAATTCAGTTTACGACAAAAAAACGTATTTGATATCGATACCACGAAATCAAAATTTGACTTACATCCATTCATTTTTCTTTTAGTCTACGATTTCGCTTTAACTGGAAACAACTATTACTTTTTAGTCTTTCGTGCCAACAATCAAAGAGTCTGAGCTCCAGGACCATAGATTAGTTTTAAAGCTTTCATTACACCCGAGCAACACTGGCCTATACTGCTAGTATATATATATATATATATATATATATATATATATATATATGTGTGTGTGTGTGTGTGTGTGTGTGTGTGTGTGTGTGTGTGTGTGTGTGTGTTCCAGCAATGTTACGCAACAATAGACAGATGAAGACCTTTTTTCCTTGGCTCTTTTTGTGATCCGGTTCTTGGAGGAATTTACGTCAAACTGATCTGAATTTCGTAATTTGACAAGTTCTGTGAGTTTAAACGTTTTGCTACTCCTATGAATCAAATCCGGTGTGTGATTGTGATTTATAACATTTGCTAGGTTTTAGAAAAAAAATCCTGTTTAAAGTATGTCAACGCTTCCTTTATACATATCTAATTTTTCCTTCCTTTCAAGCGAGTAGCAAATAGCTTTAATTGAATAAAAAAATAATTTAATTATAAACGCGATCGACAAAACAGCCATTTATTTTGAAAGCACACAGAAAAAAAAGAATGCTAACACGATTTCTTGGAGACCCAGGCCGGAAAACGTGAATAACTGAATATACAGATTAAAAATAAAAACAGAGCATCTACTCAGATATGAGTATCCATTAAAAACACACACACACACACGGGCGCACTCACACACACACACACACACACAGATATATATATATATATATATATATATATATATATATATATATATATATTAGTCAACAATATAATAATCCTCACTCATACACACAGTAAAAAGAATCTTCAGATATTGGAGGCCACCTAGATCAAATCCAAACAACCCACACTTAATAAAATCACGTTTAAATCTGGTCATAACACATTACATTGCATTTGAATATCTAGTTCTGTTCCCGTTTCGCGCTATCACGCGGTGTGACGTCATAGAACCGCATTGCAAATTTGCGAACTGCATTTGGTTACTATTGCCGTTGCTTAGCGGAGTTTTATGTCAACACAAGATAAAATCGTCGCTGATGGTGGATGTTTTTATGTTAATGTCCCTGTAACCTCTCTGAAGATGGCTCATGTGAACCGGAAGCTTAGAACCAACTTAATCAAAAATTATCCAAATGTTGGAGAATTTGTGTCTTTATTTTCAACTGAAATTAACGCGAAAAAACGATGTTTAGAACGGCTCATGATTAAACATAATAGATATTCATTGTCACTTATATCTAACAGTATATCTTTAGAAAATTATTTGCTGCCTCGATACACTAAATATATATATATATATATTTAGTGTATAGCGGCAGCAAATAATATATATATATATCTTGCTTAGATTTTCTGTCTTTATTTGCTTTACTTTCGTATTGAGCGCTTTAGTGTTAGGTTTTTCGTCTTGGGGATTTTTCTTTTTTACGAGTGCTTGACTTTTTGTTCATGTACTTCGTTTGTTTCTTTTTATGCTTCCCCTTTTTTTCCCTCCGAGTTTGTTCTCGGTGGGTTCTACAAGACAATTTAAATTATAGCTTGATTAATACTAGTTTTGGTAGAGTTAGGTCTCTCACTATTGGTATTGTTGTTGCTATAATTAATTTTATTATTATTATTATTATTATTATTATTATTATTATATATATATATATATATATATATATATATAGCTAATGCTGCACAATATCATGTGCATCAAATGTCTACCTCCTTCTACCGAGCGCCCATGGCTCAGAGGTAGAATCGCCGACTCACGTCATATCGGTCGGTTTTCAATCCTGGGTTAAACGCAATCGGATTTCTAAATGTACTGATGATCTGTGATACAGCGAAACAGATCTTTTCTTTAGTTTTTTCCTATTTTTTTATATGATGGGAGAGAGAGAAAGATTAATGTGTACACATAAATTAACGAAGAAGATGGAGGTACGTATTTAAGCCATGTTTTTCTCTCAAAGAAAGATGGAGTAACATAAAATCTGGACTAAAAAGAACATTTTTGCTATTAGGTTCTTCTAAAAGCATGGTCGATTTTAGAATCAACTTTTACTCCTAAATTAATGCAATTAAACAATGTTCAAATGAGTCAAAAATAGAAACCTTGTGCATCTCTACAATTCCACTATCGAGTGACAAGGTTATCGATGGCTTTACATTAAAAAGCTAAAGTTTGGAATGGCAAGACATCCGCAAATGCAGTTTTTATGTCTTCTCTGTAACAGGATATCTTTTGCTTTAAGACATTATGAAGATGCTTGAAGAAGTAGTTGGCAGCTGGGGAGCAATCAGAGGAAAATTATGGATGTGACAAAATCTTGTGTCCCAATTCGGTGAGATTCTGCAGTTTTATCCTGGCATGAGTCATAGCTGAACATCACAGGTTCACGATATATATATATATATATATATATATATATATATATATAATTATAATTAAGTAATTCAAATATTTCGAAATTTAATTTCGTTGGATGGCCATTCATCAGCAACGGTCAAAAACGAAAAATGTATTACTTCAAATAACTTACAAAATTTCTATACCGGAAGAAACCCAGAAACATATCCATACACAGTAAGTACAAAATGAGTTCTGATTAAAAAAAAATTATTTGAATTTGTCAGTACGACGTCAGAAAGGGGAAAAGCAGACACAGAGATGATGACTCGATATTAGAAAACATCGAAACATCCTGGCCTAATCTGCATACTTTACGGTGCTTTAAGTTATATCAAGGTTTTTGCCATAATTCAATTTCAATTTCTACGCGTGATTAGTCACTTTTGTGTAATATTTGGTGTTTTCCAGTTTAAATGTAGAATTATGATTATACTATCTGACTTTAAAATAGCCTTTGTTAGGTCTTAAATATATTTTATTTGACCATTTATGGCATGTATCACTGCTTTGTAAATAAACTCTTCTGTATTACAAAATCCGTTAAGTGGGCATTTACATTCTTTATTAATGATGTTATTTTTATACGTTGCAAGATATATATATATATATATATATATATATATATATATATATATATATATATATATATATATATATATGTGTGTGTGTGTGTGTGTGTGTGTGTGTGTGTGTGTGTTACAGAAAATCCCGAAGACGCATCAGATCAATTGGTGGCTTACCCTATGTTGATAGGAGTCGCAGGTTCGAATCCTACCGAATGACGCACATTTTCGTACCAAATTTATAGTAAAGAATCAGGCCGGTAAAAGTAAATATATAAATATACTGTTTGATTACAAACAGAATATCTAGTTAAATACGAGTATCGATTAAAAAAATTGTTCAAACAAATATTTCATATATATATATATATATATATATATATATGTGTGTGTGTGTGTGTGTGTGTCTGTGGGTGGGTGGGTGTACACTACCGGCCGCATTTATTAGGCCATTCCAATTTAAAAAATATGATGTATATATAAGACAAAAATACAGAAAATATTTATCATTACGAAATGTTTCACTTTTATTAAAGAGTCGTCATAGACTGAGAGAGAACAGGAAAAAGACAGAATTTTTTTGTTTTTAGTTTTTGTTATTCGATTCTCATTGGCCCGTCGTTTATCACGTTCAAGAAAACAGTAGATAATTCTATATATATGTACGTTTGTAAAAAGGATATGACCTGGCAACGGATTTTTAATACGTATTTGTTATTGTTTATGTGTGTTTGTCTAGTAGGAGGAGTTCTAATGTTTACATTTTTGTGTGGTCAGCCGGCCTACTGGGGTGGTATTCTCTTTGATTGGGGATGTTTTTTGTCTGTACACTCTGTATTAGACAAATATAAGTTAGATTCATTAAGAATGAATTCAAAATAGGATGGCGATCTAATGTAATACGTATTACCATCCGATGCCCGCTTAGAATTTTTACAACTTTGCATATATATTTATGCATATATTTTTTTATTTGCATATATATTTTTACCAATACTCGTATTTAAGTAGATATTCTCTTTTTAATTATCAGTATTTTATATTTATATCTACCGGCCTGATTATTTTACGATAAATTTTATTACGAAAACGTGTGCTATCCAGCAGGATTCGAACCTGCGACCCCTATTTACATAGGGGAAGCTACCATTTGATCTGGTACTGTCTTAACCACTCGACCATGAATAGCCTCTTGATCAGACAGTACCAGATCAAATGGTAGCTTCCCCTATGTAAATAGGGGTCGCAGGTTCGAATCCTGCTGGATAGCACACATTTTCCTAATAAAATTTATCTTAAAAATAATCAGGCCGGTAGATATAAATATAAAATACTGTTTAAGTAAAAACAGAATATCTACTTAAATACGAGTGTCGGTAAAAATAATGTTCAAAATAATTCATATATATATATATGTATAAAATGGGTGGTTAGAAATTATTATTTATATATATATATATATATATATATATATATATATATATATAAATTAAACTGTAATGAAAAAAATTGTTCCAATTTTTAATGTACCGATGAATATGAACGTTGACTTGAGGACAGTTTTGCCGAATATGCGACTGAAAACTTAATACTTCCAAGAAAAGAAAAATATTATTAATGAAAGGAAATCTCTTCATGGAACACCACTCAAATCTGCAAAATATTTCAAAGAACGAAATATGCTGAGCGTGAGTTTCAATTTCACATGTCCGGCTGGTAAAGCCCTTGCTTGCATTCTTCTTAATGATCCGTTCACTTCTAAACTGTTTTGCTTGCAAGGCCGCTTACGGAATTTCAGAGAGCTGACGATGAAAACTTGCATGATGTGTTTGTCGAGCTTTCTGTTTCTACTGCATTATTTTTTTCCTTTGGTTCAAATATCAACTTCTCCAATACCAATAGGAAAAAACACATACGTTTATCCTGACAAAATGACAAAGAAATAAGGGAACTTTATAAATAGATCCGTCCATTCATAAAAAAGGGAAAAACTATTTTTGCAAATACTCTTTGTAAACGAGCATTCTTTAGAATTTCTTCAGGTCGAGAAGTTAGCATCGAAAATAATTTTATCGATTTAGAAATAGGAATCTGTTTATAATATTGATACGATGTCAAAACGATCCCTGACTTATATAGAACTAGCATTATAGCCCGGCCTTGCCCAAGCAACTCAGAACATTTTAGTTGTTTTATGTTTATAATATTAAATGAATAAATTCCTTTAAAACATGGTTTTATAACAGAATAATTATATAAAAAATTGTTAAAAAAATCCCTTTAAATTTTTTTTTTTGTTTTGCGCAAACGTGAGTTAATGTTTTGAGTGACATTGTTAACAACATTTTTTTGTTGACAAATGAATTTTTAAAACGTCGGAATAAAAATTAAATATAAAGGTTCATATTTTTGTAATAAAAAATATTTTAGTCGTGTTTGACACATGTGATTTGATTTCTGTGACGTAATTCAGCAACCATCTTAGATCTTAAATGTTTTACGGAGCAAATGTAAACAATCGACTTCATTGGCCAAAAAGTTCGAAAAGGAAAATTGCTGAACTTATACTCAAAAACGATGTGTCGACCTGGTTTCCCTTTAGATATGTGTCCCTAGAAAGTTTGAAAGGCGTAGCTTTAAAAATGTAGGCGTGCATAGGGAACAGTCACACACAAACTCACAGATTGCCTTTTATATATATATAGGTTATTGGCCCTACATATTTGTGTTTAATGATTTTGATTTTGCGATATGTTCAAAAAGATTTTTTTAAATGAAAAACAAATGCATATATACATTTGTAATTAACAAAACAAAATTACTAATAAAAACGAATGTCTACATTTATTTTTCATTAACGATAAATAATTATTAACCTCTAATATTTGTGCTATCTAAAAAATCTCATACAGACATTTTTTAAATTATAAAAAAGAGATTA
The DNA here is from genome assembly GCA_037127315.1 of Ascarosepion bandense. Lineage (NCBI taxonomy): Eukaryota > Metazoa > Mollusca > Cephalopoda > Sepiida > Sepiidae > Ascarosepion > Ascarosepion bandense. The sequence continues at coordinate 1,145,622 of JBBBDQ010000399.1, forward strand.
AGAAATATTTTAAAATTCATAAAAATTGAAAAAAATAACTTTTTTTATTTATTCGTTTTTCTACGGTTTTGCCAGTTATTTAAATCCATATAATATTTTTAGATTGTAACATTTTTTTAGTGACAATAATGTTTTAGTTGTACAAGTCTTACTAACCGACCCATAGCTAGTGAGAGAAAATGTGGATCCTTACCTTTACGAGGGTATTTGCCCTAAGGTGAATATAACGAACCCAATCGGACTTGCAACTCATGTCTCCGATTAACAATTCTGCATCATTATCCATTAAGTGTACAGACCTAGTATTGCCAAACGGTCACAAATGCAACCAGGCTCGATATCATTGATGGTACGGGAACCGTTTTTTCAAAGTTTTATAACCGAAGTCAAAATAATTAATATATTTTTGCTCCTGGCTTCTTTGGCAGTGCTATGAAAATCTACTTGCATAGGTCGTCTCGTATTATTTCACTATTATAAATTTCAATTATTATTTCTGTAATTTTCTCTATAACGAATTCTTTCAGGGCTGTCAGCTGCTCTATTACAATGCCGTCTGGACCAGCTGCTGTGTTTCTATTCAATCTGGCCATTGCAGCTTCTACTTCGGACTTTAATATTTCCGGTCCGTCCTCAGCTTTGTGTATTATCGGTTACTCTCTTTTATTGTGGAAATATTTCTCCAATACTGTCGTTCTATCCTTGGATTTTATACATCCTGCTGAAAAGCAGGTTTTTTTTTTGTCCTGTCAGTTCTCTTATTTCTTTATGCATGTCTACTTTATTAGTGCTGGTCAGTCTCTCTACCTCTGCGCATTTGTCGTTGGGCCATTCCTCTTTACCCTGTCTGTATTTGTTCCTTATTTTCTTGTGTAGTTTCTTGCATTCCATTCCATGTCTTGGCATCATTTTCTGTCTCGTTTGCATCATGTCAAGGATCTACTTCAGTCATCCACTCGTTTTTTACTTCTGCGTCTAGATTTCCTTTGGGGCAATGTTGTTTTCAGCTGTCACTATCACTTCTTTTAGTGAGCCGCATTTCGAGTGTCTTTTTCCAACTTTTTCTTTGTATTTGATTTTCACGCTGTTAGTGTATTTTTTTTCTGCAGGTTTTAGGTCATTCACGAGCGTGTTGTATTTCAGTTTTGGTGTTGTGCTAGGATTCTTCATTCTCCGGGGTAATAATAGAAAAGCCCGGGTTTGAGGAAAGGATCAAAGATGAACGGAATTCAAGAAGATTGCAGCTGACGTTGCATTTGATTTTTTTGGAAATCTTATCTAACAGGGAAACAAATAATAATAAACAGAAGGAAGTTTCTCGAGCAGAAAGTGCAAAAAATAAAAAAATGGAGTACAAATGGCGGTTACATTTTAACTATTTCAACTGTAAAAGGATGCTAATTTAGTTACGCTCCTGGGTATGACGGTAAACTGCATCTGATAGCAAGGCCTCGGATTGGGAGGTTGTGATGAGGATGGAACGACCTATTAATTGCTGCGGTTCCCAGGTCCACTTTAACCCGGAGTGGTAGCACCTGTTAGGGTCCCAGCTATGGGCAAATATTTAACCTCCAAACTGGGGACAAAACACTATGAAATACCTTTACAGAAATATATACATAAAAATAGACTTTTATAGAAAAATATATATATTTTTGAAAGAAAAATATTACCAACAATACTTTTCTGAAGGAAAAAATAATTACCATAGCACATTTTTGAAGAAAAAATTATTATCGGCAATACATTTTTGAATACAAATCTAGAAGAGATCTTTAGTTTTCTAAAATAAAAGAAAAATTAAAAAAATAAATTTTTCATCAAAATTTGACAAAATCAACCTTCTCACTATAATCAAACATTAAAAACTAACTTAAAACCCTATATTTTTGTATTAAATAACCCACAGGGTTTGATATGTCATCAAACAAAACTAAAATTAAAAATAATTTAGTAGCACGCTTAAATTCACGTTCTCGAGACAACCAGGATGAACAGCTCGTCAAAGCGGTTACCTCAAAAAGTAGTTGTAGAATAGACAGAGAAACCACATTACTTTTGCGGGAAGGTGACTGAAGTCGAGATGCCAGGTGAGGATCGATTTCATTGCAGATTCTTCTTTAGATTTTGAGAACTTTTAGATGAATAGCAAGAGCACCAGATCAGATATTGCAACAGTATTCAATGCGGGAACGAATGGGAGATTTATAAATGTGCAAAATGGATTCTGACGAGAAAAAATTTTTGGCCGATAAAGAGACAAGTAAAATGAAAATGTATAAATAAAAGCTACGCGATGTCTAATAACTCTGTAAATGTCAAGGATCGATTTGATACTGTATTGATATTATAAAGTGAACCCCACGCTTTCTGAAGGGATAAAAATTCAATATATATTTTTTTTAAATTCTGGCAACTGTTTCGGCCTAAGGAATGTCTATGCTAATATATGAAAATTGTTTCCAAAATAATGTTTTTTATATTTTATCAATAGACCTGTTTATTTGAATAGCGCCAAAATATGTTTATTTGAATACTGCCAAAATATGTTTATAGCTGAAAGTATTGAAAACAGAAACTGCTTAAAATCAAAAGTTGAACAAAACTTTTCGCAACCGAAAAAAAAAACTTTCAACAAAATTTTTTTTCTTGGGAACATCATTTGTTCACTTCAATCTTCTTAACTTTCTTTTTCTTTAGTTTTTATATTCGTTTTTTTTTTTATTCACTTAACTTTTTTAGTTGTGTTTTCTTGTCTCGCTGTCTATTGATTCAGATGCTAATTCTGTTCGAATGACAGCGTCTGGAGGCGATAGAAATCAACCTGGTTAGAAGACCATTGCGCTGTGGGTCCCGTGATGACATTAAGGCATTTTGCCCGGGAGAGATCAACTTAATTTCCTGTGTGTGCGTGTCTATCTCTTTCGCTTTCACTCCCCCTCCTTCTCTCTCTCTCTCTCTCTCTCTCTCTCTATCTATCTATCTATCGATCTATCTATCTATCTATCTTTCACTTACACTTTTTGTGCCCCACTCACCCATTCGCTATTTTACTCTTGACCACATTACAAAACATCGACGCATATTCACTCAATGAATGTACTGTTTGGTTGATAGTGACCTAAACTTGTCTATAATAATGATTATATATATATATATATATATATATATATATATATATATATATATATATATATATATATTACTCATTCAATAATTAATTAGAGCATTATGGCTATTGGGCGTGTATAATGATATGCGCGCTAAAAAAGTCTGCCTTCTTCAACCGAACGCTCGTGGCCCAGAGGTAGAGTCGCCGACTGACGCCGGTTCCGTTGGGTTTCAATCCTGGGCAAAAAGGCAATCGGAGTCTGACCGTGCTGATGGGCTGTGATGCCGCGAAACAGATCTGTCTACGGATGACTAAAGTATATATATATATATATATATATATATATATATATATATATATACACACACACACACAAACACTTCATAAATTCAATCTACGGGAAAAGTGATATTTACCAAAATAAACAGCTAAATAAACAAAGTGATCAATACAATTTTCAAAAACGATAATATAAGACATTTTAAGAGATAAAATATTGGAGACAGGAACATAATTGGCGTTTTCAATATTATATATCCCCTCTCTCTTTGTTCCTCGCATTCTCTTTAATTTTTGCATTTAAATCCCGCTTCGACTTAATTTTTTTTTTATTGGAGTATATAGTCCCCACCATCACCTGGTTTTATACTTCACCCACTTCTTTTGAACAGGAGTAGAGGTGTTCGCTTTGTTTCTTGTTTAGGAAGGGCTTTCCGGTACACTTTCCTTCGACTTCGGTCGTGGTTTCCGGCTTTCGCTTTTCCAATCTTTTCACTTTTTCTTTTTTGTTTATTTTTTTTTTCAATTGGAGTAGATAGACTAAACTATTGCCCGGTTCACACTCCACCCACGTTTATTAAACAGTTGTAGAGGCTCATCCCTTGTGCCCTGTTTAGGATGTGATTTTCGGCTTTCTCTTTTCCAATCCTTTCACTCTTACACCAGTGGCCTTACCGCCTTTCTCGGGGTGATATGATTAAATATATATATATATATATATATATATATATATATATATATAATAAAGAAATAGGGTTGTTCCAACGAGAGTAATTAGTATAGAATAAAAATTGTGAGAAGTCGTGAACGTTTTCTTTAAAGTGTATGTTTATTGTTTTTGTAATTATACATGGACATGGATAATGAATGTTTCATTATACATGGTCATGGACAATTAATGTTTCATAACATGTATAATTATAAAAACAATAAACATACCCTTTAAAGAAAACGTTCACGGCTTCTCACACTTTTTTCTGTATATATATATATATATATATATATTCATAAATTTCATCATGCCGCATTTTAAACTTCACATTGTTGTTGAATGAAGCAGTTATCAAAGTAATTACAGGTGAAAAGAGTGGATAAAACCAAGAGTAGACATTTAGAGATATTTCATATTTTAACAGTCAGTTAAGTGCCATATGTGATATACGCTCGAAAGAGACATTACTGACTCAACAATAGGTTGCCATTGCTTTCTGCGGTAGACTGGTTGCAGCCAAGGCTATAGAACCCAATGTGTCCAATTATTTAACCTATAACTGGAGGGAAGAGACGGATTAGTACCTTTCCCAAGTGAATGCAAGGAATTCTGGGCTCTCCAATTTGTCGTTCCGAGCTATTATCCACTGCACCACATCCTAAATGACTGACAAAATGTAAATACCAGGAAATAAAAGCTAAAATTCTGAACTCTTGTCTCATATTCATTTTTTAATCTTAAAAATACGTTAACTTATTAATTATTATAGAGGGAAGAGACAGAAAATTTACATCATATGGGTGTGTTTAATTTAACTAATCAGAATCAGGGTTGAATTAGAAAATTAAAAATATAGGATAAATATTTGGAGATGTGGGGTGTCCATACATGTCAGATGAAAAAGTGTTCTTTTGTCGGCTAGACTGTTTTCACCCAGCAAGAAGTATACATTTTAGTTACGAAGAAATGCTCGCAGAATTATATGGATCTCTACTCACTTAAAAAAAATCAAAAACTCTTTGTTTTAGACCAATTTTGAAGAGACTTTTGGTATGATTAAAATAATTTTCATATTTTTCTTGTTCAGAGTATATTTCTTTAACAATTACTCATATATTCTTAGCCTATAGCTATCATAAATTCCATTAAATTAATATCATTTCTATCATAATACAAAATAAAGTAAAGGACATATACATATATATGTTAATCAATATGAATAATTATCAACTATATTCTAAAGTGAATATGTTGCAATTTTTACAACCGACAATAATTTTATTACGTTTATTTATAGATCCTTATTTTTTAAGAAATTTAATAACGTATAGTTTTTCATATAGACACAAGAGGCATGGGTCATTGAAAGATCTACATATTTTCTTTTTTTAATTTTCCATGTAATTGTTGGAGTTTTATTTGTATCTTTCAAAAACCAAAATATTTGGATAGGGATGTTCGATTTTGGTACTTATCATTATTAAAGAAATAAAAATGCTGATAAAACCTTCGTTTAAACGAAGTTTAAGTACTCCCACCATAATTTTTTTTTGTACGCAATCTTAATCTAATCGAAACATATTTATAAATGGAACAATGTCTGTCTGTGTGTGTCTGTGTGTGTGTGTCCGTTACCTATAGAGTCTGAAACGCTGAACCTATTTTCTTGAATATTTACACAGTACCACTATAAACGTCTGCGAGTGTTCTTAGCTAGGTTTTGTGTCGAGGTACCCCCGAATAATTATCGAAAATCGATAATCGAAAAATCGGGTTATAGAAGAAGTGATCCGATTTTAATCAAATTTGATGCACTTAGAGACAAAAACATAAGAAACGATATTCAGAAGTTTCAGGGTTGCAGTTCTTACAATAGTGCAGAAAATCGATAATGTGTATATATATATATATATATATATATATATATATATATATAAAAGGCAAGATGTTGGTGTGTGTGTCTGTTTATCTGCCTGTATATCTGTATTCTTTAACCCTTTTACCTTATTTTTTACTTCGGGTTTGATTCTAAGTAGGTATAATTGTAGTTTTTAGTCCCAGCCATGATACCCTTTACTCAGAGGACTTATTTAGCCTTCAAAATTTAGTTTACGAGGAAAAAAACTTATTTGATATCGATACCAGGAAATCAAAATTTTACTTACATCCATTCCTTTTCTTTCAGTCGACGGTTTCGCTTTAATTGGAAACAACTATTGCTTTTTAGTCTTTCGTGCCAACGTCCAATGAGTCTGAGCTCCAGGACCATGGATTAGCTTTAAAGCTTTTATTATACCTGAGCAACGCCGTGCTATACTCCTAGTCAATTATATTCTAAAGTGAATATGTTGCAATTTTTACAACAGACAATAATTTCATTACTTTTATTTAATAGATCCCTATTGTTTAAGAAATTTAATAACGTATAGTTCTTCACAAAGATGCAAGAGGCATGGGTCATTGAAAGATCTACATATTTTCTTTTTTTAATTTTCCATGATATTGTTGGAGTTTTATTTGTATCTTTCAAAAACAAAAATATTTGGATAGGGATGTTCGATTTTGGTACTTATCATTATTAAAGAAATAAAAATGCTGATAAAACCTTTGTTTAAACGAATTTTAAGTACTACCCACATATTTTTTTTTGTACGCAATACTAATTACACCAATAAATAAATACCAGGATCATAAAACATGAATGAAAGCGTTTTAAGATCCTAAAATAACTCCTCCGTAATTTTGAAAATTAGCGGTTGTTGAAAAATTCCAGTCGTGCGTTAGTAAAAATAATCACTGTTTTTACGTTTGAAAACGGAAAAATCAGTTAACATAAATCACTTGAATATACCGAATGGTTAAATCCTTCTTCTTCTTCTATGTGCCTTGTCCCTTCAGGACGTAGGCAATCATGGCCTTCAACTTTTCCCTATCCATGTTGGCTCTGAGCATGCCTTCTCCTGTTACACCATGCAATCCTCGTTCCGTCATCCCCCTGATTAGGTCCTTCAAATATGTTATCCGTTACTTTCCCCTGTCTCTCTTTCCCTCTATCTGGCCTGTTAGTATCAGGTTCTCCAAGCCCTCCTTCCTCATTGCATGTCCCAGGAACTTCAGCTATCTCTTCCTGATGCTCAGTATTAATTTCATTTTTGTTTCCATCATTTCCAAGACCTCATCATTGCTCACATGCCCGATCCATGATATTCGCAGCATCCTTCTGTAGAACCACATTTCAGTTGCTTCAAGTTTTTCCTTCATCTTTGATGGTATTGTCCAGCATTCACTGTCATAATGAAGGACGGACAGCACGCAGGAATCCACTACTCTCTTCCTCGTTTCTAGCGAAATTGTCCTGTTTCTTAATACCTTACTCAACTTCTGGAATGCTTCCTTCGCCATGCCAATTCGCCTTCGGATCTCTGTGTCGCACTTTCCGTCTTCTGTTATAACGCTTCTCAGGTATTTAAATTTTTGCAATCTAGATTGCGGAAATAAATCAATACAACTATGTACTAATCTAATTTAATTATGACCAAAATCTAATTACATATGTATAAAGACTTTAGAAAATCCCAGAATATACAGAAAAAAAAGCTGAAATATAAATCCTCTCTCCGATCGCGTATATAACATTGTTACAGTATCTTTTGACACTCAGAACCGAAAGATAAACAAACGAACATAAAGAATAACGAAGTCGGATAAGAAAAATATCAAAAGAAATAACCACAATATCTTCTACGCGTGCGCATACGAACACGTACAGGTGTGGATACATATATAAACAGAAGAGCAAACACAAACACAGACACACACAGAGGCTCACAACGAAGGAAACTAAACCTCACACCAACGAAAAAAATAACGTCTAAATAACGTTTTAAACTTTTAAATTAATAAAAAAATAACGAAAACCACTAAATTGACAGACATTTGCAGACACCTCCTGAGGAATGGACCAAATAATTACGAATTACCTGTGCGAATCTCAAGAGTAGAGGTGCTGAACATAACATCAGTTCTCGAAGTTACGAATTTTATATTTGTATTAGTCATATATATATGATTTATTGGAGTAGAGAGACTAAACTATAGCCCGGTTCACACTCCACCCACATCTATTGAACAGGTGAAGAGGTTCATCCCTTGTTTCCTGTTTAGGATGCAGTTTCCGGTTTTCTCTTTTCTAATCTTCTCACTCTTATGTAGCCCTCTGGACATCAGTGGCATTAATGCCTTGCTTGGAGTTATATGATTAAAATATATATATATATATATATATATATATATATATATATATATATATGTGTGTGTGTGTGTGTGTGTGTGTGTGAGTATGTCACTCAATTTAGTGCCATACATGATACACGCTTGGGTGATTATGTCTCAAAAGAGACATAACAGACTGGACAGAAGATTTGACCAAGTAGGTTGTCATTACTTTCAGCGGTAGACTGGTTGCCAACCAAAGTAAATGAACCCAATGTGTACTGTTATTTAACCCATATCTGGAGGGAAGGGACGGATTAATACTGTTCCCCGAGAGTCTTTGCACGTAAATGAAAACAACGAATTCAACTGGAATTCGAACTCGTCTCTTCAGTTTTTCGTTCCGAGCCGATAACCACGGCACCGCAACGCATATCCTTATGCACGTGTGTACAAATCTCATTGAAGGCGACTGACAAAGCGCTGCATTTAAACTTTTATTTATTTATTTATTTATTTATTTGTTGCATCCGTGCAAGTGTTTTCTATGATGAGCTGTGATGCAGCGAAACAAGCTTGTATGTGGCTGACGAATATATATATATATATATATATATATATATATATATATATATATAATTCTTTTCTAAACATAATAGTCAATAAAAGTCTATTAAGTCAAATCATGAGTCGTTCTAAATATCGTATTTTGTCTTTTATTTCAGGCAAAAATAAAGACAAAAATTGTCCAACATTTGGATATTTTTTTTTATTATGCTGATACTAAGCTTTCGAATAACATGTGCCATTCTCAGAGAGTTTACAAGGACGTTAACATAAAGACATCCACCATCAAAGATGCTTTTATCTTGTATTGACATAAAACATTGGCATGCAACGATAACATATATATATATATATATATATATATAGTCATCCTCAGACAGATCTGTTTCGCTGTATAACAGCTCATCAGTACGGTTAGACAGCCGATTGCTTTTTAACTCAGGATTGAAACCCAAACGAATTGACATCAGTCGGCTTTTATACCTCTGAGCTACGGGCGCTTAGTAGAAGGAGGCATACTTTTTATTGTGTATATTATCATTATACACGCTCAATAGCTGAGAATGTTCTAATTCATTGCTGAATGAATATATATATATGTTGTACCATTTGGGTCTGATGAGCCGCGATAATAACATTAGGACGCGGTGAAATACGTATTACCCATTGTAATAATCTAAAATTTTATATATATATATATATATATATATGTATTAGTTATCCACATACAAGCCTGTTTTGCTGTATCATAGCTCATCAGTATGGCTAAACTTCCATTTGCTTCCAGCTGGATTTGGTGGCAGTCAGCCATAGGCGCATGGAATCAGAGAAGGGAAATTTTAGCGTGTTATATATATGCGGTGTATACACACGCCTGTCACCGTGAGAACTCAATTCATTACTAAGAGTAATGTGTAGATAAAAGAAGTAGGAACTGTTTTTTAAATTTTCATCTCTAGAGAGCTCAATCGTAATGCGCGTATTATATATTAGTCATCCCCATACAAGACTGTTTCGCTGTATCACAGCTCATCAGTGTGCGTAGACTTTTACTTGCTTCCAGCTGGGATCGAAACTCGACCAATTTGGTGTCAGTCGGAGTCCTACTTCCTAAGCAATAGGCGCATGGAATGATGTGTGTGTGTGTGTGTGTGTGTGTGTGTGTGTGTGTGTGTGTGTGTGTGTGTGTGTGTGTGTGTGTGTACGTTTTGAATATGTTTTTAACTTTCGGATGCGTTCAGCACGATTGCTGCTTCAATACAAATTAGAATACCCGTGTAAATTTAGATGTTGTATCTAAATATTTCAACTGAAAAACTTTGACGAAGTATTGTAATATGGTCACCTTCTGTACCGCTTCATTAAATATCTGGCTCTTTCTAATATCCTTTATATTTCTACTGAAAGAGCCAGATCAGAATTTTTTTTTAATCATATCACCCCGAGCAAGGCGGTAACGCTGCTGATGTGCAGGGGGCTACATAAGAGTAAGAAGATTAGAGGAGAGTGAAGAGAAGAACGAACCAGTTAGAAAGGAGCAAGAGAAAGATGGGAATACAGGTGTGATGACAATTGCAAAGGTGGAGAGAGAGGAAAGGATAGACAGGGCGGTGTGGAAAGAACTAGCGTCAAGTAGTTAAGAGAGGAGTATTGACATTGCATTTAAATTCCTGGAGATTGTAGCCGTCAGGAAAGCAAGAATAAGGAAGCGAGTTCCACAGGCGGAAGTGCGAGAAATGAAGCTGCAGGAGTAGAATCTGCATTTGGATGATCTAACTGTGAATGGGTGAGACCCAGTTGCCAGTCTGGTTGCACGAGTAAACATCTGTTGCGGAGGTACCAGTTCGTTGGAGCAGAAGCCATGGAAGTATTTATAGAACAGATAAAGGGAAAACACATCTCGTCGGTGGGAAAGTGGCTGTAGTCGAGCCGGCTAGTCGGTACCTATTACATTACTGATTCTCCTTTGGAGCCTGTCAAGTACACGGAAATGAACAGCGGGGGCACCTGATCATATATGGCAGCAGTACTCCATAACTGGAGTACTGTTGTCACATTTTGGCGGGAGCTACCCAGACCTCATTCTTCAGACTTGATTGAGTTCAAAAGTGTCTCCGAGTCTCTGTGTGCGACAAATTATTATTCTCCACCCTCATCGTCTCTTCCACAGCTGGGTTGTAGCAAGCTCTTCGATGGTCTATCGTTACTTCCACGGAAAGTGCTCCAATTCAAATGTTCACGGCAAGGACACGCCATGCCACTTGTAGCAAATCACACGCACTCTCTCCGGATTTCATCGATGAGAAGTAAGTTCAACTCGAACAGCTTATTCCCGCGAACAGCTGCTCTGTGGAACCGACTTCCGAGAGGTTGTTTCCTCGATATCTACAATCTTAATCTGCTGAAAGATAGTTTTAAACGTTATCTCACATTATTTGCCTCCTAACGTAACCCTCTATCTCAGGTGACAACCGAGCCTTGGAGGGTGAACCTTTTTTTTTTTTATATATATATAAGCGTTTCACCCCGAGCAAGGCATGTCACTGCCACTACTGCGCAGGAGGTTACGTAGAGTGGAGAAAGGATGATTAAATATAGGAAATGTCAGAGGGTGGGTGATAGGCGGGTAAGGATACCGAGAATGAGGGTTGGGTAGATGAGAGTGTTCTGAGAATAATTGGGAGTTAGTGTGATAGGAGGTGTCTATTGACCCTACATTTAAACACCTGGAGATTGTAACTGTCGGGAAAGCAGAGTTGTGGAAGGAAGTTCCACAGGCGGGAAGCGCGAGAAAAGAAGCTGTTGGAGTAGAATTTACGGTTACATCTTATTTGTTTAACTGTAAAAGGGTGGGACCTAGTTGCTAATCTAGTATCTCGTATAAATTCCTGCTTAGGCGGCATCAGTGATCTAAGCTCATCGGAGCAGAAGCCATGAAAATACTTGTAGAAGAGGCACAGGGAAGCCACATCACGCCGGTGAGAGAGCGGCTGCAGCCGGTCTGCCAAGTCAGTATCAACCACGTTACAGATCCTCCTTTGTATTTTGTCAAGAAGCCCAAGGAGAGCAGCAGAGGCACCCGACCAGATATGGCAGCAATATTCAATACACGGGCGGATGGTAGATTTGTATATGTGCAGAATAGATTCAGGTGGGAAAAACTTCCGGGCCCTGCACAGGGAGCCGACTTTCATAGCAGCAGATTTGGCAATGGATTCGATATAGTCATTGAACTTTACAGTAAAAAAAGAAATCGTCTCAATAGAAACGAAGAAAAGAGTGCTAGACTGCTACGTGATGTCAGTTCTTCAATACGGCTGTGAATGCTGGACAATATCATCGAAAATGAGGACAAAACTGGAAGCGGCCGAAATGTGGTTCTACAGAAGTATGCTACGGATATCGTGGACTGAGCATACAAGCAACGACGAGGTGTTAGAAAAAATGGTAACAAAAAGGAAATTGATGCTGAGCATCAGGAAGAGACAACTGAATTTCCTGGGACATGCAATGAGGAAGGAGAGCATGGAGAACCTGATACTGACTGGACAGATAGAAGGAAGGAGAGACAGAGGAAGGCATCGGATAACATATTTGCAGGGCCTGATCAGGTGGATGACGGAACGGGGGTTGCCAGGAGCAACAGGAGCAAACATACTAAGAGCCACAAGGGATAGGGAGACGTGGAGAGCCTTGATCGCCTACGTTCTGAAGGGACAGGGCACATAGAAGAAGAAGAAGAAGAAGAAGAAGAAGAAGAAGAATGATCATTATTTAAAAAATGTACAGAGTGCACATGAAAACAATGATCGCGATGTCATCTTTTTTTTATTATTATTATTAAGGACACACGACCCACTAGATATAGACATTTGTTAGTTCCTGACTTGACTGTTAGAGTTGTGAGTTCAATACCAGGCTACAGCAATGGAGAACAAGTAACATACAGGGTTAGAGGGAGATGACTTCCAATCGAGGCTTTAGGAAAGGAATGAGGATGATATATCCCAGTGAGCGTAATAAACGGTTCGGTTCGAAATTCCTAGCAGCTGAAGAAGACCGGAGCGTACAATGGTCGAAACCTCGTATAAATGGCAACAAAGATGACAATAGTCCGAATAATGTAAATACTGTAAATACTACCTCATCTCAGAAATATAGACAAATACTGCAACAAAGCAGCCTTTCTGTTATGTCTTTTCTGCGTTTCCTTCTGATCTAAACTGAATAAGCTATTATTTATTATGCTAAAGTACATGCTAGCTAATATATTAAAAGGGGGGATAAGCAGTGTTACAATAAGTGCTTCAGTGTAATAAATATATGCGTTTTATACATTGATATGAGATGCTTAGTGTGAATCTGATAGTATAGAATAATGATCTGCGTTTCATGTCAGTATTATGCGTGTCATATAATAGTCAAAACATTAGCGAGAACAAACGAAGAATTTTGGGGTTTTGATGTCGAAACAGGTGCTTGGAATTAAGTTTCTTCTCGTCTTGTTTATTTATTTAGTTAACTTTCAAGTGGGAAAAATCGAGTGTAAAGCAGGCGAAATGACTCGCTCATTCCATTTCCTCTTCACAGAAAAGCGGGAAAACAAACTAACTCTTAGTCTCTCTATCTCTCTATCTCTCATCATTTCTATCTCATTCTCTCTCACTTATTCTTTCTTTCTCTCATTCTTACTCTTTCTTATTCTTTCTCTCTCTGTTTATCTCGCTCTCTCTTTCAATGTTTTCTCTCTTTCTCTCTCTTTCATTCTTTGTTTCTCTTTCTATCTGTCCCTCTCCCCCCTCTCTCTCTCTCTCTCTCCTCATTGTACTCCATTCATTAATGAAAGTGAAAACCGTTCTGCAGTCGGCTGGTCAGGTTTGATTGGTAATTCAAAGAAAACAAGGAAAGAAAAGCAATGACGCCGATTCACTTACAGGTGCCCAAAGAAGACCATTTGGCGACAATTCTTTAGAAATATCTCAGTAGTCTTATAAATTCAGTGTACCTACCCCTTCACCTAACCTGTCTCATTTTTTTTTTTGTCATGTGCACGTAGATATCGAGAATATACGTATGGAAAGATAAAAAAAAACAAAGAGAAAGCGTATGTCAATCTAACATTTTATTAAAGCGTAAATGAGATATGGGGAAAACTGCTAAGAAGATTGGGTCACTATGTCGATCCAGGATGTTTTTTTCCACATGAATCCATCCTGCATATATACAAGTCAACCATCCGTCCGTGCATGGAGTACTGCTGCCATTTATGGTCAGGTGTCCCTGTCGTTCTCCTCAGTGTTCTTGACAAGCTCCAAAGGAGAGTCTGTAATGTGATAGGTACTGATCTGGCGACTCGACTGCAGCCACTTCCTCATCGTAGAAATGTGGCCTCCCTTTGTCTCTTCTATAAATACTTTCATGGCTTCTGCTCGGATGAGCTTAAGTCACTGATGCCTCCTCAACAGGTGTTTGCTCGTGCAACCAGACTGGCAACTAGGTCCCACCCATTTACAGTCAGGTTAGCCAAATGCAGACGACAATTCTACTCCTGCAGTTTCATCTCTCGCACTTCCCGCCTGTGGATCTCACTCCCATATTCTTGCTTTCCTGACGGCTACGACCTCCAGAAATTTAAATGCAAAGTCAATACTCATCTACTAACCACTGGCCTCTAGCTCTCTCCCCTCCCCTGTATATCCTTCCCTTTCTCTCCACATATGTATCTGTCATCGCACCTGCTTTCTCAGCTTTCTATTGTTCTTTTCTAACTAGTTTTTACTCCTCACTCTTTTCTAATTAATCTTTTTACATTTATGTAACCCCCTGCACATCAGTGGCGTTTCCGCCTTGCTCGGAGTGAAATGATTAAAAAATATATATATATATATATTCATATCTCATCATCTAACAATGCGTTGATAAAAGTGAAACATGTTAGACTGATATCTTCTTTTTCATATTCCATGTCCTTTCAGGACGTAGGCGATCATGCACATCCACGTGGCTCTGTCTCTTGTCGCTCTCAATATTTTTTCTCTTGGTATCTCTTCTAAGCCCCGCTCCGCCAACCATTTGCTAAGACCTAACAAGTACATCTTGCACTGCTTTCCCCTGTCTCTCCTTACATTTATCCGAGAATTAAGTTCTCCGGGTCGTTCTTCCTCATTACGTGTTCCAGGAACCTGATTTGTCTCTTCCTGATATTTAATACCAGATTTCTTCTCGTTTGCATCCTTTCCAACACCTCATCGTTGCACACGTGCTTCGTCTATGGTATCATCAGCATCCTTCTGTAAAACCACAATTCTACTGCCTCAAACCTCTCCATCTTTGATGAGATCTTTCAGCATTCACTTCCATACAGAAGGTCAAATATCACATAGCAATCCAGCACACTTTTATTTGTTTCTAATGAGATTTTCCTGTCTTTCAGTACTCTGGTTAGCTTCTGAAATGCGTCTTTGGTCATGCCAATGAGTCTTTGGATCTCCATGTCACACTTTCCATCCTCTGTCAAAACACTTCCAAGGTATTTGAATTTTTTTACAGGTCTTATTTTAGATTCTCCGACTTGTAGTTGGGATATTGGGCTCCTCTTTATCCTGGTGACCATACAAGTGTCGAAACAAAATAGCTACCTTTGTAGTGATATTATAACATATTTATGTTTTAAAATCTAAATAAATATATATGTGTGTGTGTGTGTGTGTGTGTGTGTGTGTGTGTGTGTGTGTGTGTGTGCCTCCTCGATGATATTAGTTAATTTTCTTGTTCTTTCTAACGTACAAGCATTTACCAGGTGCGATGGATAAATTGTTGTCTAAATTACGCAAAAAATATATGGATACAACATCTCATTTTAACAGATACATATACCAAAATTTCACAAAAGTATCTTGAAATATTAAAGAGTAAATGTATTCAATAAAATCATAATGGCTTCGTCCACAACCTCCAGATGATTTGTCCAACATTTGGACATTTTTTTATTATGCTGATACTAAGCTTTCGGTTAACATCAGCCATTCTCAGAGAGTTTACAAGGACGTTAACATAAAGACATCCACCATCAAAGATGCTTTTATCTTGTATTGACATAAAACGATGCAAGGATAACAGATATATATATATATATATATATATATATATATAGTTATCCGCAGACAGATCTGCTTTGCTGTACCACAGCCCATTAGAACGGCCAGACATCCGATTGCATTTAACCCACGATTGAAACCCGACCGAATTGGCGTCAGTCGGCGATTCTACCTCTGAGATATGTGCGCTCGGTACAAGTGACAGAGTTTTAGCATATGATGTATCATGCGCCAATATATATATATATATATATAAAGTACAATCTAGAATTCAACGATTTCAACTTTTGCATGTTTACCTTCAGTAATTCAATCATTTGCAGAAAATCGCTGACGATGCTTTGGCAAAAGAAAGAAAATCAGGCATAGAACAAGATGTCTGCTCAATGAGAAGTGTATAAACATGTGAGCAGTTACAGTTTAGTAGATATTTAAGATTGTGTCGACATGAAAACAGGCAACCGAGGTAAATGATTGTCTATGAAAACAGGCAACCGAGGTAAACGGTTCGGTTGTCTATTTCAATTACTAACATAAGAGTTTTTTCCCATTTTCTTTTTTTAATTTTGTATAGAAGTCATTCACTTTTGCACCAATTGTTTGCTTTTATTTACCCACCGGAAATTCCTATATGAATTTCTTGGCTTACTTTATTAGTGAATAAATTTTCTTATATTTTTCATGTTCTGTGACACAGATCACCTTCCAGTCTTCTGCCGTTTCCAGAAGACATGTTGTTATGGTCCTGTATAAGATTTCTAATTGAACTTATTCTCTGCCTGTTTTGGATCTGGACAGATCAACTTCAGTCCTTCTCTGGTGCATGCGCTGAAATGTAAGAATCTTTTTAGTTTTGACATCCATTTGCTTAATTCCAGCTATGGATGTTGAACTATATTGCACAACAGGAGACAACCAAAGTTTTTACAGCTTGTATTCTCTTTCGTGAATTCAACTCGGTATTTAACACCAGATTCACACGGCTGAATTATTCTTTTCTTATTTTCTCCTGCATTACGGTATGCTTTATTACATTTAAATGTACGTTGTGGTGAAGTGGGTATCAACTCGGAACGATAAATCGGGGGATGGGGAGTTCGAATTCCAGTTGAATTCCTTGCATTCACTTATGTACAATACCCTTGGGAAAGGTACTAATCCGTCTCTTCCCTCCAGTTATGGATTAAATAATTGGGTTCTATAGCCTTGGCTGGCAACCAGTCTATTACAGAAAGCAATGGCAATGATATATCGTCACTGTTGCAGATTTCATTTATTACTTATGTAATTTTGTCTACACTCAAATCGTCTGTCAGCATTTCTATTACAATGGTCCTGCTACTTTGTTTCTATTCAATATGGCCAATGGTAGCCATAGAGACTTAAAGTGTAGAGCTACAGGAGAATGCTGAGGATACCAAGGACCGACCATGTGAGCAACGACGAGGTTTTTAAAGAAAATGGAAACGAAAAAGAAACCTTCATTTAACATCAAGAAGAGGCAGCTGAAGTTTCTAGGTAATGTAATGAGGAAAAAGGGCTTGGAGAATCCGATACTCACGGGACGGATAGCGGGAAATGGAGGCAGGGAAAATGTTACAATTAAGCAAGTGGATGGCAAAGTAGGGTTTTGGAGAAATAAGAAGAGTAAAGTTGTTAAGAGCTGCAAGGGATACGGGGATGTTGTGTGCCATAATAGCGTACGTCCTGAGTGGTAAGGGTGCATAGAAGAAGGTAGCTGTCTTCTAGGTAGTCATAGGCTTCTTCTTACTCAAGTTCCCTAATCTTTGTTACAAAATATATCGATAGTGTTATTTGCAATCATTCAGCATCCGCGCCACTAGTATAAATTTGAGATGAAGCAACAAGTTTCCATAATCTGTCAATCATGAAACTCGCGACTAAATATTTTTTTCTTTTTTTTTTTTTTTGCTGGTCTTAGCAATCACGTTAATTGGATGACTTCGGTTCTTCCTCAGATTAGTTATTCTTCTAGTTCCAGAGATCTTAAAGACTTTTCGCATCGCACCATCTAAGATGTGCCAATCAGTCGCGTTCGTATTCGATATTACTTCCTGCAAGGTCCAGCTTTTCTCAATCTTTCATTTTCACTCTGTAGCCACATCCGAAGAAATGTATCTCGTCGTTCAACCATAATTGCTGGAATGGTTAGACTATCAAAGTAATCTTGGATTTTTATGATTTTTTACACACCCAGAAGAGTTTCTACATTAGTCACATATCACTGACTGACCGATCTGAATCTCAAAATTTTAATGTGTTCAGGTGAATTTGCGTTCGCACTGATTTTTTTTTGTTGTTGTTTATGTCTACCTCAGAATGACTTTTTTAATTTTTATTATGATTGTCATTCTCATCTCTGTCACACTTTCAATTATTTGCTGCGTTTTCATGTTTACACGTGTTTTGATGTTTATCGATGGAAATTGTATGTCATCATGTCTAGCCAAATTCTCCAGACTTCGCTTTCGGCGAATAAACAGTTTCAGATCTTCGTCGAAAGTGTAATTTATTCAAAATCGTCTCAAACTAGAGACATCAGAACGAAGCTTGCACAAAAATTTAAATATCTACTATTTGATTTGTTTTTTTCTTATATTGGTATCAATCAACGTGATATGCTTATGGCCATATCACGTTGAATACACCAGTTCTCGTCCGATCACTGAAGTTAAGCAACGTAAGCTTGGTCAGTACTTAGATGGGTGACCGCTTGGGGGAGTCCAGGCGCTGTAAGCGTTCAGTGACGGATGTGTGTTGTGGTGCAGTGGATGTCGTCTTGGAAAAAGAAACCGGTGTGCCGAGTTCGAATTCCAGTTGAGTACCCTTGCATTCACTTAAACACTGGTACTCATGGGAAAGGTATTAATCCGTCACTTCCCTCCAGTTAGGGTTTAAATACCAGGATGGGGCTTGAAGGCAACCCATCCAGTGTTGGTGTCACAATAAAACACCCTTGGTAGCCCTGGTGAAGCATCATTCAGCTATTTGACAAGATTATGAATTTCGCAATAAACTGCGCCAGGGTTCCAAATGCACAGGGAATACTGGAGGGGTGTAGTAAGTTCTAATTCGGCCAAGGCCGCAGGACGACGACGATCAATCCATGCAAGACAGTAAAACCTCTATGATACAAGTGGTTATAGGCTGTAGAAAAATTCGTTAAAGAGACAATGAGCAAGAAAGAATAATCATGAGTATAGTAAATAGGAATTGACATTGCATTCAGTTTTTGCAGATTAAAGTGGACTGGAAATCATGGATCCGGAAGGGAGTTTAACAAACGAGAAGTCCGAGAGAAAAAAAAACTTTAGCGTAGAATTTACGGGTGCATTTAGCTAGGTCAATTGTAAGTTGATGAAATATCGACGTCAGTCTAGTCGGTCAGTTGAATGCCATACGTGAAACACGCTTTGGGTGATCATATCTTAAAATAAACATGACTGACTGGGCAGAAGATTATCCCGCAGTAGGTTGCCATTGCATTCTGCGGTAGATTGGTTGCAAACAAAGGCTATAGAACCCAATCTGTTCTATTATTTAACCCATAACTGGAGGGAAGAGACGGATTAATACCTTTCCCAAGGGTATTCAACTGGAATTCGCACTCGGCTCCCCGATTTGTCGTTCCCAGTCGATATCCACTGCACCACACTAGTACTGCGCTTAAATTAAAATTAAGCCTATCTATCATAGCGAAGAGTTTTCTGAACTATTATCATGGAAATATTTATAGAAAAGTCACAGAAAAGCTACATTACGGCGGTGAAAAAGTGACTGAAGCCGAGCCGCTAACTCAGGACTAGTAATATTGCTGATTCTGCTTTGGATTTTATCAAGGATGTCTAGGTAAATAGCAGAAACACCGGACTATATATGGCAGAAATATTCTAAGCATGGACGAAGGATAGACTTATAGATATGTAAGATAGATTCTGGAAAGAAAAATTGTCTCGCATGACAAAGTGAAGCAACTTTCATAGCAGCTGACCTAGCAACGGATTCAATAGTCTTTCCACTTCATCTCTATTGAGGACGTTAGTCGAGATGACGTAACTAGGCACTTTTTGGAAGGTATGCATCAGCCATTTCATAGAAAGGCATATCTGTCCTTGGTATGACAATAAACTACATCCGGAAGCAAGGCCTCTAATCGGGAGGATGTGTGGAGCATGGAACCACCTATTAATTGCTGTTGTTCCCAGGACCACGCTGACCCAGAGTGGTAGCACCTGTTAAGGTCCCACCTATGGGCAAATAGTTAACCCCTAAATTTTGGTCAAAACACTATGAAAATATAAAAATAGACTTTTATAGAAAAATGTTTGAAGGAAAAATATTATCATCAATACATTTTTGAAAAAAATTATTACCAGCAATACATTTTTTATACAATATTGGAAGACGTTTTCAGTTTTCTAATATAAAAAAATTAATCAAAATCTGACTAGAACAACCTTCTCACTATAACCGAACATTTTGAAAAATATCTTAAAAGCCTACCTTTTGGGCATTAAATAACCCACAGGGGGTGATATGCCTTTAAACAAAACTCAAACTCGAACTCAAATTGTCATAGAAAATCGAAATATGTCAGCTAAAACCTAAAAATTAATGATTCTTCTTCTTCTTCTTCTTCTTTATATGCCGTGTTTCCTCTTGAAGTAGGTGATTATGACTCTCCACAACCTCCTGTTTGTTTATATTTTCTAAAAAAATGTTTTTTTCTGTTATTTTCCTGTTTCTATTTCTCCTAAACATGTTCCGCCGTCATTTTCCTAAAGTACGTTATAGGTTGTTTTCTTGTGTCTCACTTGCCATCAGTCTCTCCTGTAAGTATCAGATTTTCCAAGCCCTTTTCCCCACTATATTTCTTCCTGGTGTTAAACATGTTTCCTTTTGTTTACTTCTTCACCAAAACTTTCACCGTTTTTCACATGTTCTATCAATGCCCATGCCACAGGAGTTTACTCATGCAACCAGGCTGGCAAGTGGGTCCCACCCATTCACAGTTAGAACAACCAAATGCAGACGACAGTTCTACTCCAACGACTTCTTTTCCCGCACTTTCCGCCTGTGAAACTCTCTTCCATATTCTTGATTTCCTGACGGCTACAACCTCCAGGAATTTAAATGCAATGTAAATACCCATATCTTAATAACTTGACTCTAGTTCTTTCTACATCACCCTGTCTATCTTTTCCTTTCTCTCTACCTTTGAAACTGTCATCATACCTGTATTCTCTTGCTCCTTTCTCAAACTTCCCCTGTAACTGGTTCGTCTTTCTCCTTACTCTCTTCCTACCTAATCTTTTAGTCTTATGAGCCCCTTGCGCATCAGTGGCGTTACCGACTTGCATGGGACGAAACGTTAAAAATATGTTATACTCAACATTCGCCTGTAGAACCACATTTCTGTTGCTTAATCTCTCTTCTTCATCTTCAAGGAGACTGTCCAGCACTCACTGCTATACTGGAGTTCAGATATCACTGCAGTGAATGCGTAGCAAAATCAAACCGTGAAACGCCATTATAAATGAGTTCGGGCGGCTTGCTGAAAGAAATGAACGTACTTACCCGTCGAGGAAATTTTGTGAAAAAAAAGAAATTTGTTTGTCTGGTAACCATTTGTTTTGTAATATAGAAATCTCGTTATTTCTCGGGAGAAGGTGAGTTAGGAAATGTTGTGAAAAAGAGAAACTCGTTTGTTTGGTAACCATTTGTTTTGTAATATCGAAGTCTCGTTATTTCTCGGGATAAGGTGAGTTTGGAAATGTTATGAAAAATAGAAACTCGTTTGTCTGGTAACCATTTGTTTTGTAATATCGAAGTCTCGTTATTTCTCGTGAGAATGTGATTTAGAAAAGATAAAGAGAATCTTCGAATTCCAGTTGAGTATTTTGCATTCACTCACGCGCAAATACCCTTGGTAAAGGTATTAATCCGTCTCTTAAATAATAGGACAGATTGGGTTCTTTAGACTTGGCTGGCAACCAGTCTACCTCAGTAAGTAATGGCACACTGTGTCGATCCAGGATGTTCTTTCCGCCTGAATCAATCCTGCATATATACAAGGCAACCATTCGACCCTGCATGGAGTACTGCTGCCATTTATGGTCAGGCGCCCCTGCCGCTCATCTCAGTGTTCTCGACAGGCTCCAAAGAAGAGTTAGTAACATGATAGGTGCTGACTTGGCGGCTCGACTACAGCCACTTCCCCACCGACGAAATGTGGCCTCCCTTTGTCTATTCTATAAATACTTTCATGGCTTCTGCTCAGGTGTTTACTCGTGCAACCAGAATGGCAACTAGGTCCCACCCATTCACCGTCAGGTTAGCCAAATGCAGACGACAATTCTACTCCTTCAGCTTCTTCTCTCGCAATTCCCGCCTGTGGAACTCGCTCCCATATTCCTCCAGGAATTTAAATGCAATGTCAATACTCATCTACTAACCACTTGACACTAGCCCTTCCCCCACCCCGTATATCCTTCCCTTTCTCTTCCCCCTTGCAACTGTCATCACACCTGCATTTTCATCTTTTTATTGCTTCTTTCTGATTGGTTTGTAATTCTTTTCTCTCTCCTCTAATTAATTTTCTTTCAGTTATGTCCCCCCCCCCCCCGCACATCAGTGGCATTTACGCCTTGCCCGGGCTGAAATGATTAAAAAAAATCCCTACTGCGGGATAATTTTCTCTCAAATTTTCTCTCAAACATATCAGATATCAACACGGTCACAATATGCTCACCGTGCTGAGAAAATAAAACATTCCTATAACTTAACTTTTATAACTATAAATACTTTCACGGCTTCTGCTCCGATGAACTTAGATCACTGGTGCCCCCTAAATACGAATTTGAACGAGATTATAGATTAGCAACTAGATCCCACCCTTTTACAGTGAAACCGATAAAATGCAGCCGTAACTTCTACTCCAACAGTTTCTTTCCTCGCACTTCCCGACTGTGGAATTCTCTTCCACACGATTGCTTCCCCGACGGCAACAATCTCCAGGAGTTTTAATGTAAGGTCAATAGACACCTCCTAACATACTAACCTGCTCCCATTCTATCAAATACTCTTCCCATCTGCCCAACCCTCATCCTCGCTATCCTTACTCATCTGTCACCTTCCTCCTGACATTCCCTATGTCTAACAACTCCTTCTCTTTATCTTCCCCTATATAGCCCCATGCGCAATAGTGGCAGTGGAATGCCTTGCTTGGGGTGAGATGATTAAAAAAAACAAAAAACTTTATATACATATAAAAAACAAGCTATACATTCAGTAAATGTAAAAAAAAATCATCTTTGATAATGGTAAAAATATAGCCGAAAGCGCTTGATAAATAAAACATTCGGACCGATGAAATGGAAATTATGATAAAAATATACTTTTAAGATATGCAATATTTATGAGCAAATGTACTCAAGTATTGGAGCATAAAACAGACTGTCGCTGCTTAATTCTGACCTCAGTTAGATCATTTGACCTCACCTTAGACCATTTATGACTTCTGACTTTCCAAATAGTACCGGAATATAGACAGAGAACTCTTAACTACGGCACAAACAACACATTCGTTCTTGATAAAGACTGCCGTAGTCAAAGGTCAGTCAGTTAAGTCTCATACGGGATACAAGCTTGGGCGATCATGTGTCGAAAGGGACATGACTGACTGGGCAGAAGATTATCCTGCAGTAAGTTGCCATTATTTTCTGCAGTGGATTGGTTGCCAGCCAAGGCCATAGAACCCAAACTGTCCTGTTATTTAACCCATAACTGGAAGGAAGAGACGAATTAATACCTTTCACAAGAGTATTTGCGCGTAAGTGAACGCAATGAATTCAAATGGAAATCGAACTCAGCTCCCCGATTTCTCGTTCCAAGTCGATATCCACTACACCACAATGCACATCTCTAAGTCAAGGATACATGTACAAAAATAACAAAATATGAATTTCGGACAGATTATACATAACTTCGGGGGCAACAGACAAAACCTTATCTGAAAATTGGAAAATTAAAATCAAAAATTAAATACAAAGAGCCTTTTGGTTGTTTTTAATCCTTGATATATATATATATATATATATATATATATATATATATATTGTATGCAGTAGATAATTTTCTAAATATATAATGTTAAATATAAGAGACAATGAATGTCTCTTATGTTTAATCATGAGCCGTTCTAAACATCGTATTTTGGCTTTAATTTTAGGTGAAAATAAAGACAAAAATTTACCAACATTTGGATGATTCTTTATTAAGTTGGTTCTAAGCTTTCGGCTCACATGAGGCATCTTCAGAAAGGTTACAAGGACGTTTAGATTTGGTCATAACACATTACATTGTATTTAAATATATGGTTCAGTTATTATTTCGAGCTCTCACGTGGTGTGGTGTCATGGAGCCGCGTTGCAGGTTTGCGGGCTGCGTTTACTATTTTTGATAACTGTTGCCGTTGCTTAGCGGAGTTTTATGTGTACACAAGATAAAATGGTATCTGATGGTGGATGTTTTTGTGTTAACGTCCTTGTAACCTCTCTGAAAATGGCCCATGTGAGCCAAAAGCTTAGAACCAACTAAATAAAAACATATCCAAATTTTGGAGAATTTTTAACTTTCTTTTCAACTGAAATTAAAGCCAAAATACGATGTTTAGAACGGCTCACGATTAAACATGAGAGACATTCATTGTCACTTATATTTAACAGTATATGTTTAGAATATATATATATATATATATATATATATATATATATATATATAACATAAATTATCAATGATTAACGAAACCGACAATTTGAAATGATTTGTCGACCATTATTTTTGATCGATACTCGTATTTAAGTAGATATTCTGTTTATAATCATACAGTATTGTATATTTATTTCTACCGGCCTGATTTTTACGATAAATTTTTGTTACGAAAATGTGTGTCATTCGGCAGATCAGCGAGTAGCTTCGTCTATGCGGATAGGTGTCGCAGGTTCAAATCCTACCGAATGACACATATTTTCGTAACAAAATTTTATCGTAAATAATCAGGCCGGTAGAAATAAATATACAATACTGTTTGATTATAAACAGAATATCTACTTAATAAAGAGTATCGATCAAAAATAATGTTCAAACAAATCAATTTGTATATATATATATATATATATATATATATATATATATATACACAAACTCAAAATTTATACAAAATGTATATTTTCATGAAAAGTAAAGTTTAATTTACAAAAGTCAGTAAAAGACATGTCACTGTTAATATTGCCCAACATTAGGTACTAAATTTTCTGTCACATTTGAATTCCACGTCGACAACAATAGCACGTCTTTTGAGGTTAAACACGATTCGAATTTATCGTAAATAATCAGGCTGGCAGAAATAAATATATAATACTGTTTGATTATAAACAGAATATTTACTTAAATACGAGTATCGATCAAAACTAACGTTCAAACAAATCATTTGCATATATATATATATATATATATATATATATATATATATGTATGTGTGTGTGTGTGTGTGTGTGTTTGTGCGTGTTTCATATATTATTTAAAATCCTACTCCACATCTAGACACAGCTGCCACATTAAACAACAGAGTCTAATTTTTTACCTTCCCTCTTTCTGCTCTCCCGGCAAAAGACTAAATACTCCAGTCAGAAAGAAGATTAGGAAACATTTGTCTTTGACCGAAATTCGATTTACTTTTCGAGAAATGAGGTGGCTCTAAATAGCAAGCAATCATTATGTCAATTCCTTCTCGGATTGATTCCTTCTTTCCTATTGTATCAAGTAGCTGGTGAAAAACGAAGAAGGGGATAAGCATTTGTGAGATTTACAGAATATCCCATGATCAGCAGATGGTGGATTTTGGAAAAGTAGCGATTTTCAAAAAGAAGAAAGTTGTTTGCCTGAAATTAATTGCGGAATACATTGAATAAGCGACAGATCTCTCACTCGCGGTCAGACAATTTGCAAGAATCTAAATTTCATTTTATAATTTATCAGACTATTATGGTTGACATATCTAAATGGAAAACTCTGAGAAGTTCATCAAATATTTGTTAATGTGGCATATGTCGCTCTTTCCACAAAATCGAAGATTGCAAAAATTATCTAACCTTATTTATAAATGGAACTTTGTCTGTGTGTGTGTGTGTGTGTGTGTGTGTGTGTGTGTGTGTGTGTCTACGTTACCTATAGACTCCGAAACGGCTAAACCGATTTTCTTGAAAATTTACACAGTTGTATTATAAGCGTCTGAGGGTGTTATTAGCTAGGTTTTGTGTCGAGGTACCCCCGATAAATGTCGAAAATCGATAAAATTGGGTTATAGAAGGAGTGGTCCGATTTTAATCAAATTTCATACACTCATAGACAAAAACATAAGAAACGATATTCAGAAGTTTCAAGGTTGTAGTTCTTACAATAGCGCAGAAAATTTGATATCGATACCAGGAAATCAAAATTTGACTTACATTCATTCATTTTTCTTTCAGTCTACGATTTCGCTTTAACTGGAAACAACTATTGCATTTTAGTCTTTCGTGCCAACGTCCAAAGAATCTGAGGTCCAGGACCATGGATTAGTTTTAAAGCTTTCATTACACCCGAGCAACGCCGGGCTATATATATATATAAAGTTTTCCGGTGTTTATTGAAATGTGCGACTGGTATAAATGGATAATGACTGAGAATGAGAAGTCGGATGTCGAGTTCGAATTCCAGACGAGGTCGCTACATACATTTACGCAATGAATTCATCTCCATCTATGTGTTAAACAACAAGAAAGACCGGGTCCTACATCCTTGGTTGACAACCAGTCTACCGCATAAGCTGACCGGCAGCCAACCGCCGAAAATGTTCTGCTTTGTCAGTCATAAATAAAACTCGATATGATCGCCTAAGCGTCTCTCAAACATACTATTTAACTGACAGACTGAATAGAAATTGAGGTGGACTCAATTCATTATTTTAATCATGACTCCGAGTAATTTCCTCATTTTCGATGTTTATAAAACAACCACTGCAATAAACACACACACACACACACACACACACACACACATTTTTTAATAAAAGATTTTAGATTATTACAATGGTTAATACATATTTCACCGCGTCCTGATATTATTATCGCGGCTCGTCAGGATTCGGATAAAATGTGACTCATCAAACTGATTGTTACATCCAAGAGGGCGTTTGCTACCAGAATTAGGCAACGCATAGCATCCTCTAAGTTTGGCTCCAAAGATTACTGGCGTCTCTGTAATGCGTGCTCAGCAGGAACAAGACTTCAATACCCCCACTAATCAATGAATTTGAAGTTCTCACCTCCCCAGCCGACAAGGCTGAATGCTTTGCCCGTAGATTCTCAACCAATTCGACACTGGACTCGTTAGGAATACCTACACCAGACTTCCCACCCAGAACTAAGGCTCAACTAAATAACGTCCACATAACACCCTCGCTGGTCGCCAAGATAATTGCACAACTTGACCCACACAAAGCGAGCGGCGGTGACGGAATCCCAGTCATAGTACTGAAGAAATGTGCCCCAGAACTCTCCTCTGTCCTCTCTAAACTCTATAACCTCTGCCTATCTGCTTTCTGCTTTCCTACCTGTTGGAAGTCCTCCTGCGTAGTTCCTATATTTAAGAATTCTGGCGAACCCTCAGACCCCGCCAATTACCGTCCTATTAGTCTCCTACCAATCTTTGGCAAAGTTTTCGAAGCCATTATCAACGCCGAGGTGATTCAGCATCTTATGGCCAACGGGCTTCTCTCTGACAAACAGTACGGGTTTCGCTTCACCAGGTCTACTGCTGATATGCTAACGACCATTACCGAGTACATATACCAGGCACTCGACAAGAATGGTGAAGCCCGAACCGTTGCCTTGGATATCTCCAAAGCATTCGACAGGGTCTGGCATGCTGGCCTCTTGTGAAAACTGCGGAGCTATGGGATAACTGGACATCTGTTTGACCTCATCCAGTCTTTCCTCTCTAACCGCACATTGAAGGTGGTATTAAATGGGCATGCCTCCCAAAACTACCATACGAACGCGGGCGTCCCTCAAGGTTCCATCCTAGGTCCCACGCTCTTTCTGATCTACATTAATGATCTCCCCGACACTATTAGATCCCAAGTTGGCATGTATGCCGACGACACAACAATCTACTCTCGCATCGATCAGAAACCAGGTCTGGACGACAAAGTGAACCTCGCTGCCGTACTTGAAAGGGACCTCCAATCCGTAGTTGCCTGGGGTAGGAAATGGTTGGTAAATTTCAATGCCTCTAAAAAAAGCTGTTATCAACTAACCACCATAGACAATTGCATCTACCTCCCATTAGCATGGGACAGGCTAGCCTCCCAGAGAGTAAAATACTACGCCTCCTTGGCCTTACACACTCGGCGGACCTCAAATGGAATGACTATATCGAATCCATTGCCAAATCTGCTGCTATGAAAGTCGGCTCCCTGTGCCGGGCCCGGAAATTTTTCCCACCTGAATCTATTCTGCACATATACAAATCTACCATCCGCCCGTGTATTGAATATTGCTGCCATATCTGGTCGGGTGCCCCTGCTGCTCTCCTTGGGCCCCTTGACAAAATACAAAGGAGGATCTGTAACGTGATTGATACTGACTTGGCAGACCGGCTGCAGCCGCTCTCTCACCGGCGTGATGTGGCTTCCCTGTGCCTCTTCTACAAGTACTTTCATGGCTTCTGCTCCGATGAGCTTAGATCACTGGTGCCGCCTAAGCACGAATTTACACGAGATACTAGATTAGCAACTAGGTCCCACCCTTTTACAGTTAAACTAATAAGATGTAACCGTAAATTCTACTCCAACAGCTTCTTTTCTCGCGCTTCCCACCTGTGGAACTCCCTTCCACAAGTCTGCTTTCCCGACAGTTACAATCTCCAGGTGTTTAAATGTAGGGTCAATAGACACCTCCTATCACACTAACTCCCAACTATTCTCAGAACACTCTCATCTACCCAACCCTCATTCTCGGTATCCTTACCCGCCTATCACCCACCCTCTGACATTTCCTATATTTAACCATTCTCGGTATCCCTACCCGCCTATCCCCCACTCTCTGACATTTCCTATATTTAATCATCCTTTCTCCACTCCACGTAGCCCCCTGCGCAGTAGTGGCAGTGGCATGCCTTGCTCGGGCTGAAACGCTTATAAAATATATATATATATATATATAAGCACATATATATCTGTTCATATACATTTCTGTCTATCTTACACCGTATCTATCAATATATATATATATATATATATTTTCTAAACATATGCTATTAAATATAAGAGACAATGAATGTCTATTATGTTTAATCATTTTTCAGAAACATAAACATGTAGGTAATATCAGACAGATTTTGGTCAACAATACGGTGATTCTTACTCATGCACACAGTAAGAGGAACCTGCAGATATTGGAGGCCATGTACATCAAATCAAAACAACCAACACTCAATAAAATCAACTTTAAAACAGGAAATAACATATTACATTGCATTTGACTAGATGGTTTTGTTGTCATTTCGCGCTATCCCGCGGTGTGACGTCATAAAACCGCATCGCAAACTTAAGAACTGCGTTTATTAT
This sequence comes from Ascarosepion bandense, assembly GCA_037127315.1. Lineage (NCBI taxonomy): Eukaryota > Metazoa > Mollusca > Cephalopoda > Sepiida > Sepiidae > Ascarosepion > Ascarosepion bandense. The sequence goes on from JBBBDQ010000399.1 coordinate 1,175,291, forward strand.
TTTTGGTAACTATTGCCGTTGCCAAGTGGAGTTTTATGTCAACACAAAATAAAATCGTCGGTGATGGTGGATATTATAATATTTCAGTTTAAACACCCTCTCTAAAGATGGCTCATGTGAGCCGAAAGCTTAGAAGAAAACCAATAAATAATTATCCAAATGTTGGAGAATTTTTGTCTTTATTTTCAACTGAAATTAAAGCAAAAATACGACGTTTAGAACGGCTCATGATTAAACATAATAGACATTCATTGTCTCTTATACTTAATAGCATATGTTTATAAAATTACTTGCTGCCTCGATATACTATATATATATATATATATATATATATATATATATATATATATATATATATATATATATAACAATATGAACAGATCTATTTGTGTATATAAATATAGAGATAGAACGAATGCAGTACTGGTTCGTCAAAGGCACAGGAACAAGGAAAGCCATCTTTATGATTAGGATGCTATCCGAAAGAGCAATACAAATGAAAAAGGACGTGTACCTATGTTTTATCGATTATGCAAGGGCGTTTGGCAATGTACGCCTCAGAGAATTGATAGAAATGCTCAGCAACTTCGACATATTTGGAAAAAAACATAAGAGAAATCAAGAATTTCTACTGGCAACAAATTGCCTGCACATGGACAGGTAACGAATTCAGCAGATATATAAAGTCAGAAAGGAGCTTAAGACAAGGATGCGTCTTTTCACCGGATCTATTCAACTTGTACAGCGAGACTATTCTGAGATGTCTAGAAGTTATGACAGGATACATCATCAAAGGTCACAATTTGAACACCATAAGGTACGCAGAAGATACAGTACTGATTGCAGACACGGAAAAGAAACTGCAAGACCTCCTACAGAAGGTAATTGAAGAGAGTGACAAGAAAAGACTACAAGAAAACCGAATGCATGGTCTTCAGCAAAAAACAGCACCCCAAAATGCCAAATACAGGTGAGGGATATTAAAATCAAGCAGGTACAAAAATTTAAATTTATCTTGGAAGTGCTCTAACTGAATACAGAAAGTGCGACACAGAGATCCGAAGATAGATAAAGTTATATTCCCATTTCGTATATAACCGATTATATTATTATATTCACATATTATATAATATATAACCTTTTTGTATATAACCGTCACAAATGTCCGTCCTAATATGGACATGTGGGCGTCTACGTAGAATCAAATAAAAGAGAAGATAATTTTTTTTGGCGGGTGGGATATTTCGATTGCGTACTGTTGTACTATTTGGATCTGACGAGCCGCGTTAAGAACATCAAAGCTGTGAAATATGTATTATCTAAGGTAATAATCGAAAATCCTTTATAATATATATATATATATATATATATAAAATTTCGCTATTATTGGGGGAAAGAAAAGAGAAAAATATCATTTTTCTTCTTTCGTGTTTGAAGCGGATATTTTTTGATAAAACTAAAAATTTTAGTAGCCAAAACAAGTGTCAGAATTATCTGATGGGGTCAGGCGGGGTTAAAGTTACTCAACAGATTTTTCTGGCAACAGAAATCTGTGGGAAATTGGAAAAATCGGAATACAATGTGAACTGTATTATCATTTTTGACAACTGTATCATCTGCTCCTGTGAAAGGGAAAACATTGTTTTTTTTTATATATATATAAAGACATTCTTCGTGGCTCTCCAGGCGTGTTCGACTTTGTTCGTTTATTTATTAATTTTTTTTTTTTTTTTGTGCTGTATTTATTTTTTTTTAAACCACAAGTATGCACCAGTGTTCGGACTGGCTCCAAAAGGCGACTACTCTGGGATCAATTCACAACGTGGGACAATGTCGCGTTGTTGCAAGAGACGTCTTGTAAACCAGCATTTGTGACGACATCATCCTACGAAAACATCACAACCAGCAACAGCGACCGAACCAACCGGCCACGACCGTCAACGAGAACAAGCGTCACATTAGACGGCCACACCCGGCCTGACGTGTTAAATAGTATTAAATATCTATTTCTCCCGACTTGATTATTTACGATAAATTTCTGTTACGGAAACGTGTGTTATTCGGCAGGATTCGAACTGTGACCACTATTCACAAAGGATATCACATTATCGTAAATAATCAGGCCGGTAGAAATACATATACAATACTGTTTGATTACAAACAGAATATCTACTTAAATAGGAGTATCGATCAAAAATAATGTTCAAACAAATCATTTAAAATTGTTGGTTGTTTATAACCAGTTTCGTTATTCTTCGTAAATTTTTACATATATATATATACTTACATACTTATAAATATATATATATATATGATCAATCGTTAGTAAACAATTCTTATTTAAAAGAGTCACACATCCTATTCTATTAAACACTCACAGTATTGGGAGGCCGATGGACATAATACACTGTTTAATAAAAAACAATTTAGCTATTCAAAGTAAAGAAAGTTCCATTATAATATGGGATGAAATTAGTTATATTGATAAAGAGATGATAAGATAAATAACAAAAAAGAAACTTTTATTAATCTAACAGGTTTCACTTTTATTAAACCTTAATACACACACGCACACACACCCACGCATATACACGCACTCGCATATATATAAAGTAGAATATGTTATGATTACTACCAATAATAATATAATAGTATTATTACGGTTAGAATTAATAAGAATAACTAACATTTTTTATTGTCATGCATTTTAAAACAGACAACTAAAACCCAAGTAAAGATTTCCTGACTTCCTTAACAACTATCTTTGTAAATCAAAGGCCCAGCCCGTCTTGTCGTCTAGATATAATATAGATGCTAATATCTAACACTGTTAAGTTAACCTCCTTTCCCCTATTTTTTCTTTTCTTTTTCTTTTTGCTTTTTTTTTTTTTTACTTGACTTTTTTCTGGATAATTTTGACACATTCATTGAATATTGTCTGAGGAGCAGTCTAAGAGCCGTGAAATATAATATTACCAATGCGTTTATAAAAACATCCAATTATGTTCTTTATCATATATATAAGAAAAATTTAGGCAGACACGTTATTTCATGGTAAATCGGGAGTAGGGCCTATTTCAGGTGGATCTTCATCAGCTTCCGTCTTTATTATACAGAAGATTTTACACGAATGAAATTCACAAAGACCCCAAAAATATATATTCCACCGTTTATATATATATATATATATATATATATATATATATATATATAAACGGGAAAAGATATATATATATATATATATATATATATATATATATATATGAATAAACGGGAAATGATATACAGAATTTATATTGACCGATTCGGATAAATGTGAAAATAATTAAATTGAAATATTTATGTTTTCATATATATATATATATATATATATATATATATATATATATATATCTTTGTGTGTGTGTGTGTGTGTGTGTGTGTGTGTGCAAAATCCACAATAGAATGTTTTTGAAAACATATCTGAAAGATAGTACCCAATGAGTTTCCGCACACACACACAAACACACACACACACATTTATCTATCTATCTCTCCCTCCTCTCTCTCTCTCTCTTCCTCTCTCTCAATCTCTCTCTCTGTATATATATATATATATATATATGTATGTATGTAATATTTCATATTGATTGGTGATGTTAATAAGACAGTGCTCGATGTAAATAACAGGGTTAAGATTTATAAAAATAATAATATACATTGCGTTTCACACCGGTCCGATTATTCATATTTATGTATATGACTGCAATTCGTATCAACGAAGGTTTTGTTCATATTCTAACTATCTATCTATCTCTCTGTCTGTCTATATAAATAATTCATTTTAAATCTGCATATATTTCTCTTTATAGTTGCATCTTTATTACACACACACACACACACACACACACATGCAAGCTCACGCTTTAATATAAATATACAGGCCTTAGAAAAAAGAAACCACAATATATGTTTAGAATAATTAGAAAATAAAACAAAGACGAGAAAAAGGTCCTTACGTATTATCGGGAGGACCTTTGATTTTTACCTTTTTCTTTTTTTTCCCCGCTTATAACACCAAGGAACTGGAAAAATCAGGCTTTCATCACCTCAACGTCAACCACAAGTACAACTTTGTGGATTCGAACACCGGGGCTCATACGCAGACAGTGGAACGCCTATGGGGATCGACAAAGTGGCGAAACAAGAAGCACTGTGGCACTGCACGTCACCATTTGGAGTCGTATTTGGCCGAATTCATGTGGCGGAAGCATGTTGCCTGTACTGATGTCTTTGAGTCACTTTTGGAAGCAATTGCGACGTTCTGGCCTCCGGAATTACAAATGTAATGTTATTTTATTGTTTTAACCGTTTCAATAAATAATTTACTTTAATTTTTGAGTCGTTTTTTTAAAGGTCCTCCCGATAATACGTAAGCACCGAGAAAAATAAGGCTAAAACGTAACATCATATAGTTTAACACACCTTTTATTCTTAATGTCCAAACAAACATCGGAATACAGTATTTACATTATTCGGACTATTGTCCTCACCTTTGTTACCATTAGCACGTTTCGGCCATTATACCCTCCGGCCTTGTTCAGGTGTTAGGAATTTCGAACCGAACCCTTTATTACAATCACTTAGGTATAACATTCTTATTCCTTGCCTAGAGCCTCTTCTGGTAGTCATGAGTTATCTCCCTGTAATCCTATAACTAACTTGTTCATCACTGCTGTAGCTTACAGGGTTAGACGGAAATAACTCATGACTACCTGAAGAGGCTTTAGGCAAGGAATAAGAATTATATATTCCAGTGTTTGAAATAAAGTGTTCGGTTCGAAATTTCTAGCACCTGAGCAAGGCTGGTGCGTACAACGGCCGAAATGTCGTACAAATGGCAACAAAAATGAGGACAATAGTCAGAATAATGTAAATACTGTAATTACTACCACATCTCAGAAATAAGGACAAAAACACAGGAATAATTTTCCTAAATTTAATTCACAAACATTTCAACCATTCCCCTATACTAAATAGTATTTTTTCAAAAACAATGTTAACATTATATATCGCTGGATTAAAAAACATCGGTAAATATATCTCACAGCATAACAATAGGGTATTAAACTATGGGATACACATTTTTTTCTATTAAAATAAGCAATAAGAAAATACATAAAAACATTATACAAATTTTGGATCAAAACGGCATTAGAATTTAAATTACATTTTTATATTTCTCAACCAATCAGCTAAAAACATAGAATAAGAACATTCTAGAAAAATAGGATCGGAAGTCAATTAACAAAAAATATTTAGGCCCCAAAACAAAATAGTAAAATACAAATCTGATTGGTCAATAAATGTCTTCACACCTAAATGTTAGGAAGATTCTTTGATCCACTATTATGGTATATAAATAACACACAGTTAGGAAGAAAAAGGTCAGTCACCAAGCTAGTCATTAAGTCAGCATGTAACCGATACTTTGTCCGGCCAAGTCATTCTTCCACACCAAAGTTCATGACCTAGCTACAGATGGCCGTGAAAGGAAAAACCCGACAAACTTTCTTTCATCAACGCGACACGCTGTCGCCACCCGAGATGAACTTAATGTAAGTAAGAACGACTTATTTACGGACTCCGTTAATATAAACTTACACACACCTTTAAACAAATTTAACTTCTTGCCAAACTTTATTTTCCAAAAGGCAATTTTTCACATCTTGTATTTTATTTGTTTCCACATGCTAATTTTATTTTATACATACTAAATTGTTTGTTGTTTAATGTTCGTTGTGACTTATTCCATTTCTTTTGCGCGATTGTAAAACATTGTGTTGTATTTGTGGGGGAACTAATCTCGAGAGCAATACCCGTAAAATACGGAAGCACATCAACCAAGCACTTACCAAACCCCCTACAAAACAAACAGATATCCAACCTACAAAATATAACTGACTCTACTAAAAATAAACGTGACTGTCGAAAAAAAAGGAACTGCCCACTAAATGGTTAATGCATGACAGAAAGTATAATTTACAGAGCAAGCGTCTTTTTTGAAGGCAATGATAAATTCTGTTTTGGAGCCACTGAGAAACACTGGTAATTCCGTTACTACCGTCATCAAATGATATCTCACAATATTATATTCAGTAAGAGCACTGCCCTCTAAAATATTTCTGTCAATTAAAAAACAACATAAACCCACTCATTATCTGGGATATCATCGCGATAACTAAATCAGAAAACGAAAAAAGAAAGTAGATGTAATTTTTGTTTTTTTGGAAAAACTAGTTCTAAAACATTTAAATAACCCTTATTTACTAAACAAAAGAAGTAAATTAATGATTACATGCAAACATAGAAATAAATATCTGCTCAAATTCGTTGACCCAGATTAATATAGATTTTTCTATATAGATATTTTAATAATTATTTTTCCTAAGCTAAAAAAAAGTAATGTCCATTGATACATATGCACAAAGCGTATATTCTCTGCCCTAAAGATATTCTCCATATTAAATCAACTTTTGTGGTTTTGCTTTTTAATTTCAAGTTTAAGTTTTAGCTTAAGCTAAATTGAATTAAATCATAAACTTTAAAAAATTAAAATATAATATTTCATTATCAAAATATATCTACCCTAACATCGCACCTGATGACTGCATAGTGCATGAAACTCCGAGTCGTTCCTTTCTAATATGTAGTTCTAATTAAATTAAATTATGTCATTAAAAAACTTTCAAAATATCATCCCACTATAATAATATATATCTACCATGAACAATGCATGAACAAAAAAATAAAATCCCATAACGGTCAGTTCATAATATGGACCTGATGATTTCTGAGTGCATGAAACTTCGAGCCGTGCCATAGACGTAGGATAATATATATATATATATATATATATATATATATATATATATATATATATATATATATATGCTACTGACTGACTTTTGTATAGATGCTCTATAGTGGAACCTGGTGTATGCGACCACTGTCGTCAGTGATCACCTGCTAATAACGACCGTTTTCCTATGCACGGACGATTTGCTAATGTTAATTGACCCCCCCCCCCCCAGTAAGCGACCTCTTCCAAAACGCGACCAACCAATTAGCATTAAAGAATAAAAATCACTGGTCAAGCGACCACTTTAACAAAAATTCATTTTGGCAGTACAGTCCTAACTTCTAAATTAGGAAAATTTAAGTTGGTAATCTATTTCCTTTTCCTTTAATCTAAGCCAGAAACACTTTCTCGTTGTATTGTTATTGTAGTGAAGTGTCAAATTTTTATTATTTGTTGAAATGGCAGAGTTCAAACGGCGGCTGTCTTGTATTAAAATGTACTTATTACATTTGACAAGTTCAAGAGATTGGTCGGTTTCTGTACCAACTTGGATAAATTCGGGCGTAGGAGAAAAAATCACATCTATGTGAAATTTAATTTTCAATGTTTATCTCTTTCATTAGTTTTATTTTTTCTCGACAATCGTTTTACTCTCTCTCTCTCTCTCTCTCTCTCTCTCTCTCTCTCTCTCTCTCTCTCCTGATCGTTGTCATTTTTTTCTTGCATGTTTGTTTATTTTTTCCGTATATTATCGCAGATTCTCTTCTACCATCACTCACTTCTAAGAAAAAATTGAAAACGTATACATCGCGAACTTTTCCAACGTACATATTTTATAAGAAATAAGTGCCAACTTCAATTAGAATCGAAGTTGTCACATGATAAAAAAAAAAACAAAACAAAAAAAAACACCACACTGACTGCAATATCTGATTTTTTAGCCTGCACCAGTGGAAATAAATAATTTTTATTTCTTTTGTTAACCGTTGTAAATACGTTTTTAATGTTAAAAAAATAATTACGCTGAATAAATTTTTTCAGAGTGAGATCATCTTATGTTCTCATTTATTTATTACCAGATTACATGGTAAAATAGTAAAATATGTACAGTCTGGAGAGTGAAATATACGATCGTGGGGAGGATAGGTCACGAGTCTTCAGTGAGCAACCACCTGTCGTATGCGACCGGTTTGGATGGCAGTAGGCGTGGTCGCATACAACAGGTTCCACTGTATATGATTTTTTATAAAGATTTAGACTGATGATGAAGTAATAGATAGATAGATAGATAGATAGATAGATAGATAGATAGATAGATATATGATGAACTCGCTCGTCATTTTTGACGTATGTGCGTTGTGGCACAGGGATATGCGTTGTGGTGCAGTAGATATCGACTCAGAATGTCAAATTGGGGAGTCGAGTTCAACTTCCAGTTGAATTCTTCGTTTTCACTTACACCCAAAAATTTTGGGAAAGGTATTAATCCGTCTCTTCCCTTCAATTATGAGTTAAAAAATAAGACAGATCGGGTTTTATAGCCTTGGCTGGTAACTAGTCCACAGCAGAAAGCAATGGTAACCTACTGCGAGATAATCTTCTACCCAGTCAGCCATGTCTCGAAAGAGACATGATCGGCCAAAGCGTGTATCACGTATGGCACTTAACTGACTCTCATATGTGACACTTCATTCCCTCCTGTGACCTGCATACGAGTTTGTATATTGTGCAACAGCGAGAATATCTGGACATCGCCATAGGAATATTTGCTGACCTTTTTCGTCGATGTTTTTCGTCTCTTAGCCTGTCAATAGGACTATTTTCAAAATTTCTGATACCACTCTAGCTCAAATATCTCCAGCTCTTTCTATCCAGGCCAACTCGCTCAGAGTTAGTATGAGACACGTTGACAGCTGGAAGTTTACAGCCTTTTTGTTTTTTTAATCGTTTTACCCCAAGCAAGGCGGTGCCGCCACTGGTGCACAGGGGGCTACATAAGAGAAGAGTGAAAGTTTAAGCAGGAGGAGAGCGAAGACAAAGACAAACCAGTTACAAGGAGTGTGGGAGAAAGGGTAAGAAAAGGAATGTTATTGTGCAGACAGATGCTAGGGTAGAATGAGAAAGGAAAAGAACAATATACACGAGGTGATGGGCAAAAGACGAGAGAAGGACTTGAGTCAAGTAGAAAAGAGATGGGAATTGTCTTTGCATTTAAATTCTTGGAGATTGTAGACGTCAGGGAAGCAAGTATATGGAAGGGAGTTCCACAGGCGGAAAGTGCGAGAAAGTTATCTGACAGAGCAGAGGTGGCTTAGCTTGTCTTTGTACCAGAGAAACCACTTTTCATAAAAGTTACCATAGAGTAATGTTAAATACATGAGAAATGGTGTGTGTGAGTGTGTGTGTGTGTATATATATATATATATATATATATATATATATATATATATATAACTCTGCGGCTCTGTGTGTATGCACGTATGTCTCTTTATTCATTTCCATATGAATCAGTCAGTCAAGTTCCATACGTGATACACGCTTGGGCGATCATGTCTAGAAAGAAACATGACTGACTGGGCAGAAGATTATCCGGTAGTAGGTTGCCATTACTTTCTGCGGTAGGCTGGTTGCCAGCCAAGGATATAGAACCCAATCTGTCCTGTTATTTAACCCATAACTAGAGGGAAGAGACGGATTAATACCTTTCCCAAGGGTATTAGCGCTCAGTGAATGCAAGGAATTTAACTGGGATTCGAAATCGGTTCGCCGATTTGTCGTTCTAAGCTGATATCCACTGCATCACAACGCACATCTATATGAATGCTTGTTTCTAAAATCCATTCCAATAAATTTCAAACTCTTGGACCAAGCACTAGAAATAGAAATCATGCCGTTAAGGCTTCTTCTATATGTGCGGTTGGAAAATTATATTGACCCTCATCAAAGTTAAAATCAGGAACAGCACGTGGCTGTCAATGGGACACTCCTTCCTATAGACGTAATATCCTGACCAAATGAATCGCTACACTCCCCAACATGGAACTGGCAATTCCAATGGAAAGAAGAAACGAGAAATTTCATGTTCTGGTCCCATGGTGTCCCTGTTCTGAGAGTTTGCATTGCGGTTTCATGGCTTACTCAGGGCTTCTTTCACTCGAAATTTTCTGCATACGGAGTTCCAAATGTCAATTAAAGGTGATGCGCTTACTGATCATATCAATACTTTGACACGCCTGTGGATCGTAATATCGATAAGATACAAGCCACAGAAATGAGTTGCTTAGAATAACAGCTAGGGATCTTCAATAATGATCTTCGCACCATCAAAGACGTGACGAACCAAATCGGGAAAGCTATCAGCCAATAGGCCCACTCCTAGATAGAAAAGATGTAGAATAAAACCGTAAAGGCATGTCTTACAAGACGCAGTGCTTGTCAATGGATGCCGGCGCAAGCAAGAATGTGTGGAAAGCAAAGAAAAAGAGGAAAATTGCAATATCTCAAAATGGACAGGCATGATTTTAAGGGATACTAACCTAGAGATGGTTGCCAAAAATCCATCTTCCACAGTTATAAATCTAGCATTCGTCCGTGTATTGAAAACTGTTATAATTTCTGGTCTGGTGCTCCTACTATGCATCACGAGATTCTTAATAGAATCCAGAGTAGTGTCTGCAATACAATCAATCCTAACCAGGCTTCTCGTCTCCAATCATTTTCTCACCAACTTGACGTGGCTTTACTCTGTCTGTTCAACAAATATTTTCAGGTAAACTTCTTCGAATGAGCCATTTTTACCTGGTGTGCCGACTGCGTGAATTTAAGCGTGTTATTAAATTGGCAACTAGATCTCACCTTTAAAGTAACTAGCTAGATGTGCATTATAGTGCAGGGTGTGCGTTGTGGTGCAGTGGATATCGACTCGCAACGAGAGATCAGGGTGCCAAGTTCGAATTCCAGTTGAATTCTTTGCATTCACTTACGCACGAATACCCTTGGAAAAGGTATTAATCTGTCTCTTACCTCGAGTTATGAGTTAAATTATAGGACAGATTGGATTCTTTAGCCTTGGCTGGTAACCAGTCTACCACAGAAAGCAATGGCAACCTACTGCGGGATAATCTTCTGCCCAGTCAGTCATGTCTCTTTCGAAACCTGATCGCCCAAAACGTGTATCACGTATGGCAGTTACCTGACTGAGTGACTGAATCTAGAGATGGTTGCCAAAAATCTATCTTCCACATTTATAAATCTAGCATTTGTCCAAGTGTTGAATACTGTTGTTATATCCGGTCCTACTGTGCATCTCGAGATTTTTGTTAAAATCCAGAGAACTCTCTGCAATACAATCGATCCTAACCAGGCATCTCGTCTCCAATCATATTCTCACCGACTTGACATGGCTTTTGTCTGTCTGTTCAACAAATATTTTAATGGGAACTACTCGGACTGAGTTATTTTTCCCAAATTTAAACGTGATAATTTCTTGTATTCACTTACGTGGAAATACCCTTTGGAAAGGTATTAATCCGTCTCTTCCCCCCAGTTATGGGTTAATAACAGGATAGACTGGGTTCTATAACCTTGGCTGGCAACCAGTCTACCGCAGAAAGTAATGTCCACTTACTGCCAGATAATCTTCTTTCCTGTCAGTCATGCCTCTTTAGAGACATGATCGCCCAAGCGTGTATCGCATATGACACTTAACTGCCTGAGGGACTAAATTGGCAACTAGCACTCTCCGTTGCACTAACTAGTTAGAGGCACCCATTATTTCTACTCTAACATTATATTTACTCGCAGTTCTTACCTATGGAAGCCCCGTCCAATTTCTTACTTCACTGATAACCTACAGTCTTCCAAAATTGTAATGTAACGTCAATCACCATCTTCTGTCTTCTTGAATCTTGTTCCTCTGTCGGGTTTTCTTCATTCCCTTTCACTTTCTTTTTCTTGCTTCTCCCTGTGTTCAAGTGGCATTGTTATCTTGTTTGGTGGCTGGGAAGTGGAAAGGATTTAAAAATAAAGATTTTACCTGTAAGAACACGAGCCTCGAACACACCTTGCCACTCTAATGATTCTAATAAAGATCATAATCTTTTTCAGTTTTACAGTGTATTAACAAATGTACTCGCAAAAAATAAGTATAAAAAAACGGTATATCAAATTCTGTTGGCATCGTTCTTACAGAAAATTCTTTCTGCAATTCTAAACGCCATTTTTACAATTTTAATATTTTTTTTTTTTGTGAATGTTTATTATTGTGACTGCATTTTATATTCTACAATATAGGCTCAATTTTATGTTTGTAATTTTTATCATTCTTTCTTTTTGTCGTATTTAAATATTATTTGGCTTTGTTAATAACCTTTGTGAATCTTTTTATTTTGTAGATATTATTCCTTCTGAATTTTCATTTTTTCTATATATCATTATTTTAAACTTTTAAAATTTTTTGTAATTACTAATTATTTGTGACCGTAGTTATACTATATAGGCCCTTTTTGGCTTTTTTTACAATTTTTTTTCTTCTTTATTTTAGTTATTTTTAGTTGTGTATATATTGTGCGAGAGAAGATGTGCGTTGTGGTGCATTGGATATCGGCTCGGAACGAGAAGTCGGGGAGCCGAGTTCGAATTCCAGCCGAATTCACTGCATTCACTTTCGCGCAAATACCCTTGGGTTAATTAACAGGACAGAGTGGATTCTATAGCCTTGGTCGGCAACCAGTCTACCGCAGAAAGCAATGGCAAACTACTACGGGATAATCTTCTGTCCAGTCAGTCATGTCTCGAAAGATACATGATTGCCCAAGTGTGTATCACGTATGGCACTTAATTGACTGATATATTGTGCGCATATATGAACTCTTATACTTGTGTGTGTGTGTGTGTGTGTGTGTGTGTGTTTTTTTGTGTAAGTGTGTGTGCAGTTATATCTATTTTTGTTTGTTTGTTTCTTATATTTTTTTCCTCTAATATGCGAAATGGGTGCATGTATATTTATTTTTGTGACATTTCCGATATGACTGTTACCTAAATGTTTACCTGTATACACCTTTACACTTCACCTCACATTATTTCCTCTTTTTGCCAAATAAATATTTTTAATATTCAGAGATCAATTAATTATTTCTGAAGAAGCAGTTTGTAATTTTTACAACCGCCGAATTAAATTACACTACCGTCAATAATTATTAGGCGAAGCCAGATTTTTTAAGAAATAATGTATTGCATACTATTTGTAGCATTTATTGCCAAGTGAAAATAAAATGGTTCTTTTGTTACTAATATTTTGCAAAATTTTACAAGGCAAAGAAGTAAAGATTAACTCATCCGAATCACCAAAAATTTTCTTCATTCTATCGTTGTTGAAACTGCAATATAGATAATTTTTTTTTTTTTAATCATTTCACCCCGAGCAAGGCAGAAACGCCACTGATGTGCAGGGGGTTACATAAATGTAGAAAGATTAATTAGAAAAGAGTGAGGAGTACAAGCTAGTTAGAAAGTAACAATAGAAAGCTGAGAAAGCAGGTGCAATGACAGATACATAGGCGGAGAGAAAGTGAAGATTATACAGGGGAAGGGCGAGAGCTAGAGTCCAGTGGTTAGTAGATGAGTATTAACTTTGCATTTAAATTTCTGGAGGTCGTAGCCGTCAGGAAAGCAAGAATACGGGAGTGAGTTCCACAGGCGGGAAGTGCGAGAGAGGAAGCTGCAGGAGTAGAATTGTCGTCTGCATTTGGCTAACCTGACTGTGAATGGGTGGGACCCAGTTGCCAGTCTGGTTGCACTGGTAAACACCTGTTGAGGAGGCATCAGTGACTTAAGCTCATCCGAGCAGAAGCCATGAAAGTATTTATAGAAGAGACAGAGGGAGGCCACATTTTGACGATCGGAAAGTGTAAATATTTATAAATTTAGTTGCTGCACATGTTATTGTGCAATATTAACAAAAAAAATTCATTTACAATTATTCACTTGGCAATAAATACTAGAAAAGAGTATGAAATACATAATTTTTTTAAAACACTGCGGTGGTCTAACAATAATGGCCAGAAGAGTACGTGTTTAGTTTCTTCTTCTTCTTCTTCTTCTTCTTCTTCTTCTTCTTCTTCTTCTTCCTCTCTCTCTCCCACTTTACAGATAGATAGATAGATAGATAGATAGATAGATAGATAGATAGATAGATAGATATTCGTGTGATGTCCGATGGCTTTTAAAAAGGAACGGTCTTCTTGTTTTAATTATTTCTTGGCTATATTTTTAAACTTTGAAGTCTATTTAATGACCTTGTGTTTGTTTATATCTTTCATAAATATTGCCGTTTTCGTGAAGCCAAGAAATTGTTATAAAATGAAAACAATTCTTGGTTAAAACTAATCGAACATCACCCGGAAATCCTCACATTCTTCATCTATCTATCTATGTATCCACACACACACACACACACACACACACACACACACACACACACACACACACATATATATATATATATATATATATATGAATTTTTATTTGTTTAACATTATTATCTTTAATTGTTAAACAAATAAAAATTCACATATATCGGCTAATGCCAGTTTCGTGAATTTACGCATAATTCCGCAATATATATATATATATATATATATATATATATATATATATATATATATATAGCTCCTGGCAATAATTATGGAATTAGCACAAAATGTTCACTTTAATTTTTTTATTTATCAGTAAGTAAACTAATACCAGATAAGACAGAAAATATTTTTATCTAATATATGAACTTTCTGACTTCCTAAAATATACCTTAAAAATAGATTAGATTATTTAAATTAGTGCTTCCTTTTTCCAGGCTATGTAGAGGATATTATTATTGGAAAATCAATTTCGAGGAAAAAAGCTATTAAATTATATTATAATTTGCTAAAGTTAATAGCAGCAGAAGCCTAGATATGCAAGTCGGTCTACAACTAAAAGAGAATTCTTGTTGTCTTCAACGAGTGTTTGAACATATCTAATTGATAGAAAAAATGGCACTATCAAAAGAACTGTTAGCTGAAGCAATGGCAAGATTCATAAAAAAAAAACATTCAAGATGACAGTCTGCAGTCAATTGGGATAAAAGACGTCGTTCCACTGAGCTGTCTGTAAGATTTCGTGTAAATATGAAAGAAATGAAAAAAACATGCTGGTAGACACGACAGGCATGAAAACATTAGGATCGTCCTCTTTTTTTGCGGTACAGTGGATATCGACTCGGAACGATAAACCAGGCAGCCGAGTTCGAATTCCAGTTGAATCCATTGTATTCACTTACGCGCAAATACCCTTGGGAAAGGTATTAATCCGTCTCTTCCTTCGAGTTATGGGTTAAATAGCAGGACAGATTGGGTTCTATAGCCTTGGTCGGCAACCAGTCTACCGCAGAAAGCAATGGCAACCTACTGCAGGATAATCATCTGCCCAGTCAGTAATGTCTCTTGCGAGACATGATCACCCAAAGTGTGTATCACGTATGGCACTTAACAGACTGAATGATATAGTTGGAAACATTATTAAGGCTTCTAATGGGCATGAAGTGGGGGATCATTTTTATATTGTCCTGAAGCAATAAACTGACCCCCCCCCCCATTAATTACTACTTAATAATATAATACATCTCTTCCCCCTGTAGCTGAGAGTCAAATAACAGGACAGACTGGGTTCTATAGCCTTGGTCGGCAACCAGTCTACCGCAGAAAGCAATGGCAACCTACTGCAGGATAATCTTCTGCCCAGTCAGTCATGTCTTTTTCGAGACATGACCGCCCAAGCGTGTATCACGTATGACACTTAACTGACTGACTGTGTACCGTGTCTTTTTATGACGTAGATGATCATGTCCTTTGTAGATCTTCATAAAACTTTCCTTCGTTATTTTTTCTAAACCCTGTTCCGTGATCCATTTACTCATTTTGTGCCCCAGAAATTTCGATTGTCTTCTCCTGATATTAATTATAAGCTAGTTTTTTTTGTTTCCATTTTCTCTAAATCTACCCTTTTTGTCTATGGTAATCTCAGCACCATTCTGCAGTTTCACACTTCTGTTACTTCAAATTTCATCATCAAATTTGCGGAGACTGTCCAGCCTTCACTGACATATAGGTAAAATGATATCGCGAAAGAGTTCGGTAACTTTTTATTTGTTTCTAACGAAGTATTTTTCTGCCACTTAATACCCTAAAAACCTCAAGAAATCTGAATGTATGGTCTATCAGTCAGTTAAGTGCCATACGTGAAACACGCTTGGGCGATTATGTCTCGAGACATGACTGACTGGGCAGAAGATTATCCCGCAGTAGTTTGCCATTGCTTTCTGAGGTAGACTGTTTGATAGCTAAGGCTATAGAACCCAATCTGTCCTGTTATTTAACCCATAACTGGAAGGAAGAGACGGATTAATACTTTTCCCAAGGGTATTTGCGCGTAAGTGAATGCAATGAATTTACCTGGAATTCGAACTCAGCTCCTCGATTTCTCGTTCCGAGCCGATATCCACTGCACCACAACGCACATAAGACCAATATGCCAACTGCAAGTCGGAGAATCTAAAATTAAACAAGTACAAGATTCAAATACCTGGGAAGTATTTTGAGAGAGGATGTAAAGTGTGACATGTAGATTCAAAGACGCGTTGGCCTGGCCAAAGAAGCATTTCAGAAGCTAACCAGAGTATTAAAAGAAAAGAAAATCTCATTAGAAACAAATAAAAGAGTGCTGGATTGTTATGCGATATCTGTCCTTCTGTATGGAACTGAGTGCTGAAGGGTGGAGAGGCTTGAGGCAGCAGAAATGTGGCTTAACAGAAGGATACTGTGGATACCATGAACGAAGCACATGTGCAACGATGAGGTGTTGAAAAGGATGCAAACGAGAAAAAGACATCAGGAAGAGCCAAATAAGGTTCCTGGAACTCATAATGAGAAAGGATGGCCTGGAGAACTTGATACTAACAGGTCGGGGGAATGGAAAGAGATACAGGGGAAAGCAGCGTGAGACGTACTTTTTACCCCTGAGCAAATGGTTGTTGGAGCGGGGCTTAAGAGAGATTCCAAGAGAAAAATTATTGAGAGTGACAAGAGACAGATTGGAAGTCCTTGATCGCCTACGTCTTACGGCACGTGAAGAAGAAGAATATTCTGCTTAGTTTTTGTAATGCATTTTTGGCTATTCCGCTGCGTCTTTATATTTCAATGTCACACTTTTCGTCCTCTGTTCGAATATTTCCTTACAAGGTCTAGAACCATATATTTGCTTACAAGATGGAGAACCGAATATTTCCATACAAAAGGGAGAATCGAATATTTCTCTGCTATTTAAATGTTTGTACTAATTTGATTTTAGTAGCTTCGATTTGTAATTTGCATTTTGGGATCATCTTTTTGCTAATAACCATAACCATGCATTCTCTCATCTTTCTGTTTATGTCTCAACCTTCCTTCTCGCTTTCCTTCTCTGGATCCTTCTGTAGTTTTCTTTCCTGATCTGTTATCAACACTGCGTCATCTGAATATCTTATGTTTTTAAGATTGTAGCCACCAATAATGAGACAGAAAAATTCTTGACGAATCAATGGCCAGCTAAAGCTAACTAAAGAAGATGTTTCAATAAATCACCGTAAAGATGGCAAGAGGAAACAACTCTACTACCAAGAAATATAATTGCATTATTTTAAATAAATTATTAAAGCTATTGGCGGGAAGCGGTTAAATATATTTAAATTAACTACTCGCCCGTTAAGATGCAACATATATAAGGAAATAATTGAGTAATATTTTTCATTAACTCAGCAATTAATACACATTTATTGCAATACTAGAAAATATTATCATTCCATCGTTAGAACCATTCCGGCTTATAGGCCTTCAGCCGTTATCGCTTCCAGTTTTGTCCTCATTTTCGATGATATTGTCCAGCATTCACTGCCGTATTGAAGAACTGACATCACGTAGCAGTCTAGCACTCTTTTCTTCGTTTCTATTGAGATTTTCCTTTGCTCAGCTTCTGGAACGCGTCCTTTGCCATGCCAATTCGCCTTCGAATCTCCGTGTCGCACTTTTCATCTTCTGTTAAATATTCGTACTAAAAAACGAGATCGAGCGAGTTTTGGCCCTTTTGTTCAATGCGAAGTTCCTATCCTCATTGAGGTCCCCTTAAGAGACCTGAGTTACGTTTTAACAGACGTACCACCTGAGTAAAACTCCCCCCGCCCAGTACGGTACCTGGCTAAGTTTCGAGCGCGGGCCATAATCGGTCGTTCAAATGAAGTTAGAGTATTTTTCTTCGAGACAGAAATATAAAACCAAATACATGACCAGTGAAATGTTTGAACTTAAATCAAATCGGCAATTTATGATAGAAATTTTAAAAAAATGGTCAATGAAAAAGCTTCAACAACCAAAGATCTATTAACTGCTACTTAGGAAATTTGGAACCACACTGATAAAAAATATTTCTTTAAATTTGTAAAATCCATGCCTGAAAATTTTTAAGACGTTCGGTGTGTGGCGATTAAATATTCTGTTTTGTTATTTTCATTCGCTGAATTCCATAATCTTTTCATTAATATTAGATTATTCAATATTTTTACAGGCCCATTTAAAATATTTATCTCAGCAATTTTGTGCCTATGGGCCTATATAGGGAAAAACTAAAGACCAGATCAGATAACAAACATTGCCTCAACAATGAATGAAAAATCGGTAGATTAAATTCAGAATAATTTTTAGCGCCATTAATAAGAAATGATTTTGATGACGATGATGTAAGTTTGTTTTGTTTTGTTTCTTTTTGTTTTTTGTTTTTTGTCAAGATGAGAAAGCAACTTGTCATGAGACAAAATATATTAAAATATTTTCTTCAAGACAGGCATATAAAACCAATGATATGGTCAGGGAACAGTCCGGATTTAAATCCAGTTAAAAAAATATGGCTAAAATGTTTAAAAAATCCATGAGTATGTTCTGTCCACCGAAGAAGATCTATTAACCGACATTTTGGAAAGTTGGAATCGTATTCCAAACCTAAAATAATTAATTCTGTAATTTTAGCATTATTTCAAGTAAATATTTATTCTGTGTTGCTTTGTTGATAAATTCCACAATTTTTTCCATCAATATTCAGTCATTTCATATTTTTCTCCGTGTGGTTTGGAAATAATTATACCAATAATTTCAATGTTTTAATTTCCTTTGTTTAAGGTGTATTTTATGAAACACAAATATTTCAGCTATTAATTGAAAGTATTTTGCATCATATCTGATTATTTATTGGTAAAAAAGAGCCTAAAACTATCGCCCGGTTCACACTCCACCCACCTCTATTGAACAGGTGGAGAGGTTCATCCCTTGTTTCCTGTTTAGGATGTGGTTTCCGGTTTTTCTCTTTTCCAATCTTTTCACTCTTTTTTTTTATTTTATTTTTTATTTTTTTCAATTGGAGTAGATAGACTAAACTATCGCCCGGTTCACACTCCACCCACCTCTATTGAACAGGTGAAGAGGCTCATCCCTTGTTTCCTGTTTAGGATGTGGTTTCCGGTTTTTCTCTTTTCCAATCTTTTCACTCTTTTTTTTAATTTATTTTTTTTTTCAATTGGAGTAGATAGACTAAACTATCGCCCGGTTCACACTCCACCCACATCTATTGAACAGGTGAAGAGGCTCATCCCTTGTTTCCTGTTTAGGTTGTGGTTTCCAGTTTTTCTCTTTTCCAATCTTTTCACTCTTAGGAACCCCCTGCGCATCAGTGGCGTTTTCACCTTGCTTGGGGTGATATGATTAAAAAAAAAAAAAAGAAAATAGTGAAATCCTCTAAGTGTGCGTCTTTAAATTGTTTTGCCAGTGTTTGTAGTTCTATTTTTCCATAAACGTCTTTTAATTTGATTCTAATATTTCCTGCACAGTTTTTTGGTGGGTCAGTGTAGGAAATTTATTTTCTATTCTATTCAACTTTATTGTTTCTATTCAACCGTATTGCTTGAGCGCAAATACTTTAAAAATATTTATTAAAAATACTATGACAGTTGCCTATGTTCATAAAAGAAATGATTGAATAAAAAAACAGTACCGTATAACGGAAGGAAAGAAAGGATCTGTTAAGTCCGTTGTAAGGCTGCAAGGGATGCAACATCGTGTTGAAAATGGTTTGTGGAATGTTCTAAATGAAAAATAACGACGACAAACAAAGCAAATGTCTCTTGGTAGTGAATATATTAACGTCTTTTTCAATGAAGCCTTGAAATAGAAATGAATTCTCAAAGACAGAATTCAAAGGATGTTTTAAAATTGAAAATTCTATTTAAAACAGTAAAAAATATTTAGAAAATATTAGATTTATCGTGCATTTTGTATAAATATTTCCATGGTAATTCTTCTGATGACCTCAACTAAAATTTCTGAATTTAAGACAGTGCTGGATTGGCAGCAAGGTCTCTTCGATTAACATTTGAACGGGATAGATGTCACCGAAAGTTCTATGCTAACAATTTCTCTTTATATCACTATTCAGTGGCGGAACAGAAGTGAGGGGGCTAGGTGTAAGGGTGATGTGGTCGCAGAATGTTCTTTGAAAGCCATGACCATGTTCCCCTCTTTGTGTCACATGGTGCAGATACCAGGTGTATGTACGTATTATATATATATATATATATATATATATATATATATATATATATATATCGCCCGGTTCACACTCTACCCACGTCTTTTGAACAGGTGAAGAGGCTCATTCCTTGTTCCCTGTTTAAGATGTGGTTTCCGGCTTTCTCTTTTCCAATCTTCTTACTCTTTTCCTTTTTTTTTCTCTCAATTGGAGTAAATAGGCTAAACTATTGCCCGGTTCACACTACACCCACATGTATTGAACAGGTGAAGAGGCTCATCCCTTGTTCCCTGTTTAGGATGTGGTTACCGGCTGTCTCTTTTCCAATCTTTTTACTTTTAAGTAGCCCCCTGCGCATCAGTGGCGTTACCGCCTTGCTTGGGGTGATATGATTATATATATATATATATATATATAAATGTAAACTTATCGATATACTAGTTTCAAAAAGCCCTCCGAGCACTTACGCGGAAGGAAAAAATGGTAATACAAAAAGAACGAGCTAAGCACTTGAACATCAGTCAAATACGTAGCCCAAAGAAAATAAACGAGACTATATATATATATATATATATATATATATATATATATATATATATATACTACCGGTCATAATTATTAGGCCACCTCAGATGTATTAAAGAAATGATGCATTTCTACCTTTTTTTATTATTTATTGCCAAATAAAAATAGAATGTTGTTTTTTGTTATTTTATATATATATATATATATTAGAGAGAGAGTGAGAGAGAGAGAGAGAGAGAGAGAGATATGTTGTGTGTGGGGTGCGTGGGTGTGGGGCTGAAGTTGCTAAGTCTCTTTTCTTGCACTTATCACTTTTGGAATACTTCTCCAGATTCTTGCTTTCCACTCAATTATGATCTTCAAAAATTGTAATTCATTATCAATCGTTATGTTTTGTGTTCTTAATGCCATTTTTTCTGTTGCTGTTTTCTTCCCTTAATGATCTTTTCTGTTTCTTATAGTCTCTCATGCACCGCGTTATTGATCATATTTTTCTATGGCTCCTAATGGACCAATATCTATTGAGATTGTCTGAGTTTTGAAATGGCACATCTGAACTGAATTATTACTTTTCACTGTCCTGAATTTGTTCCATAATCACATACCGAGACATAACCAATCAAAGACCGTTTTATTTTGATTGTTTCCACTAAATTTATACCAAGACAAACTTACATGCACAAGCCTATTCACACAATATCATCTGTGCTTGTTAGAATCATTTTTTTAATTTCCTGCAAAGATGCTGCACCTGGGATTTTGCTGATTTGTTCTTTGAGTTCCTGTCTTTACCAAAGTCAAAGATCTAAACACAACAGGAATAATTTCAGTTTTTTAAGTGGCACAATTTTTCTGTTTCCATCGCAAGGCATTTGCATTTGCTTAGTTTTTAAAAATATTCGCAGACAGTTTTTTTGTCACTTGGTACGCTCACATCAATCAATATGCCAACTTTTTCTTTTCTGTTTTTAATAATAAGGCAGAAAACCGTGAATTCATTTGTTTGTATTTCTTTAAGGCATAGATTAATGTGAATCCCTTTAGTGATTCTATCGGAACAATTTTCCAGTCACCCCAAGAACTCCAACTACAACTGGAATTATTAATGTCCTCAAGTGTCACATTTTTAGATACTTCTATTTTGATAGTTTTCGGAAGATCTTCAAAGATGCGATACAATCTGCAAGAACTGCTGCGTCAATAAGAAAGCAGATTCGGTTTTTCTGTTCTTTAATCACGATGTCTGGGCGATTAGCTTTGATTTTTCTGTCTGTGTGCATTGTAAAGTCCAATAAAATTGTTACATGTCTTATGTCTGTGAACGTGTCTGCATGATGTTTATACCAGCTTCTTACACATTCCTTCCCTTAAAAGCTGCAGGTTCTCTGTAGATGAGTCGTACCGCACAGTACAGTTTTTGTATCTCTTGTAAAAATAGTGTCTCAGAAATTTAGTATTAGTAGTAACATGGTTTATTACTTATTAAAAACATGTATTTCCGTTGGTGGACACACTATTCAAATAGGATAGGCATATGATATCGTGTTGAAGGTAGATCCAGGGATAAGACTGAAATAACATTCAGACAAGGAAGTAAAATCAAGCAAGAAGTATAGTTATGTTATTAAAAGTAAAATGCAGAATGTTTAATTATCAGTATCTCAGTGTTTGAGCTCTGATTTTATCACGTCAAAATCAAGTTTTGCTGCTTTTTAAAAATTGGCTTGCAATGTAACACATGAAAGAAAATGCAAAACTAAAATCGGAACACGTTTTAGCATAGAGAAAAATGCCTTCCAGAAATTAAGCAAACAATTAAGAAATAAGAAAATGTACTTTACAGTGTAAAACCTAATAAAAGAAGCGAATTTTGGACAATGTCTTCACAGATGAAGGAAGAGACGTAATAGACGCGTAATAATTTAGCTCCTACATGGCATATTGGAAATAGAAGTACCGAAAAACATTTGAGTAATCTCCTAAACGATTTTTGGTGAGGGGATGACAAGACAGGCAGAAATGTTAATACGAACCATTTTCTTGTAAAGGCAACATTCGGTTCTACATCTTGTAGGGAAAAATTCGGTACCAAATGTTGTAAGGAAATATTCGGTTCTCCATCTTCTGAGGACATATTCGGTTCTTCATCTTGTAAGGAAATATTCGGTTCTTCATCGTGTAAGGAAATATTCGGTTCTTCATCTTGTAAGGAAATATTCGGTTCTTCAACTTGGAAGGAAATATCCAGTTCTCCATCTTGTAAGGAAATAATCGGTTCTCCATCTTGAAAGGAAACAATCGGTTCTCCATCTTGTCAGGATATATTCGGTTCTCTATCTTATAAGGAAATATTCGGTTCTCCATCTTGTGAGGACATATTCGGTTCTTCATCTTGTAAGGAAAGATTCGGTTCTTCATCTTGTACGGACACAATCAGTTCTCCATCTTGGAAGGAAATATTCGGTTCTTCATCTTGGAAGGAAACATTCGGTTCACAATCTTGTAAGGTAATATTAGTTTCTCCATCTTGTGAGGACATATTCGATTATCCATCTTGCAAGAACACATTCGGTTATCCATCTTGTAATTAAATATTCGGTTCTTCATCTTGTAAAGAAACATTTGGTCCTCAATCTTGTAAAGAAATATTCGGTTTATCACCTTGTAAGGAAATATTTGGTTATCCATCTTCTGAGGATATATTCGCTTCTTCATCTTGGAAGGAAATATTCGGTTCTCCAGCTTGTCAGGATATATTTGGTTCTCTAACTTATAAGGAAATATTCGGCTCTCCATCTTGTAAGGAAATATTCGGTTCTTAATCTTGTAAGGAAATATTCTTTTCTTCATCTTGTACGGACACATTCGGTTCTCCATATTGGAATGAAATATTCGGTTCTCCATCTTGTAAGGAAATATTAGGTTCTCCATCTTGTGAGGACATATTCGATTATCCATCTTGTAAGAACACATTCGGTTATCCATCTTGCAATGAAATATTCAGTTCTCCATCTTGTAAGGAAATATTCGGTTCTTATTCTTGTACGGAGACATTCGGTTCTCCATCTTTTAGGAAATATTCGGTTCTTCATCTTCTACGGACACAATCGGTTCTCCATCTTGTAAGGAAATATTTGGTTCTCCCTCCTGTGTGGAAATATTCGGTTCTCCCTCTTGTAAGCAAATATATGGTTCTAGACTTTGTAATGAAATATTCGGTTCTCCATGTTAGAGGGAAATATTCGGTTCTCCATCTTGTAAGGAAACATACGATTCTCCATCTTTTAATCACACATTCGGTTTTTCATCTTGTAGGGACGTATTCGGTTCTCCATCTTGTAAGGAAATATTCGCTACTCTATCTTGAAAGGAAGCATTCGGTTCTCCATCTTGTCAGGACATACTCGGTTCTCTGTCTTAGAAAAATATTCGGTTCTTCATCTTGTGATGACATATTAGGTTCTTCATCTTGTAAGGAAATATTCGGTTCTTAATCTTGTAAGGAAATATTCGGTTCTCCATCTTGTAAGGAAATATTCGGTTCTCCATCTTGTAATGAAATATTCGTTTCTTACAAAATGTAGAACCTAATTTTTTTCCGAGAAGATGAAGAACCGAATATTTACTTAATTGATTGAAAACCGAAGATTCTCCATCTTGTAAGTATTTAGTTATTCATCTTGTAAGGAAATATTCTGTTCTTCATCTTGTACGGACACATTCGGTTCTCCATATTGGAATGAAATATTCGGTTCTCCATCTTGTAAGGAAATATTAGGTTCTCCATCTTGTGAGGACATATTCGATTATCCATCTTGTAAGAACACATTCGGTTATCCATCTTGCAATGAAATATTCAGTTCTCCATCTTGTAAGGAAATATTCGGTTCTCCATCTTATAAAGCAACATTTGGAAATCCATTGTTTAAAATTAATAAAATCACTTTCTTTTATTTTTTGTAAAAATTATGGCTAGTTGCTGGCATTGATCTTTTCGGTATTGACAGTGAGGTTTCCTTTCTAAGATTTTGTTCGAATTAGTCTGGAACGCTAATATCATTTTTTTATCTTCCATTTATACCTGTTATCTATTTTAGTTGCTGCTGTTTATTTCAAGTGATGTGGTTTCTATTATTTGCTGATGATCTTAGTGATTCTATAGTGCCAGTCCAAAAGTTTCGAATAATTTGATCCTCGATAAGACCTACAGAATTCATTTGCTGTATACCACCGTTGACAGTTGATCAGGAAGTGGAAGAACATAGCTCTCAACAACTTTTATTTCTGTGTAGCTAAAATCAATTTCCTTCTGCCATTCAGAAAAGTTAGATCTATTACTCAGACTCTCTTGCCTTTAGTACGTTTTGTTAATGTCAAAAGCTCACATTCTTCTTTTCTATTTTATCAAATATTTACTCCTCCGTATATATATATATATATATATATATATATATATATATATATATATATACTCCATGCCAGCTTTCCCTGACGATCCGTTTAGGTGAAACCTAGGTAGGTTATCTGGCTCTCTAGGTATTATTTATTTATTCTGTTCTACCTCAGTATTGGGCGCTTTTTTCTTAGTTGATTGCTCGTGTCGGGGCTTTTTCTTTAGGCTACGTGCTGATTTGGTCTGAGCTCTTTTGACTGATATTCACGTACTTCGTTCTTTCTTTTTTAAAACCATTTTTCCCTTCTTCGTAGATATGTGGAAGGTTTTTCGACACGAGTATAGTCATTATCTTTTTATTCCATATATATGCCCACTGACGAAACCAATGACGACGAGAATTTAAAGTTCGTTGGTTAAGATTTATCTCTTTGTGGGTGGAAAAAAAAGAGAAAAAGCATTTTTTAACTATGGAGGAAATATTGGCAATAAGAGTAACATCAACATCAGCAACCGTTGGAACTCCGAAAACAACAACAAAAGTTGATCCAAATTATACGGAGGAAGACAAACATTATTCAACTTCTTTTACTCCCGACCCACTTGGAAATATCTTATCAGAATTTACATACAATCTAGATGCATATTTTCGAAGATACCAACATTTTCACAGAAGACTGCAACAACTGAAAAGACGAGAGCAAACGAAACTTTTTCTGAAGAAGTTAGCACCAGTAAAACTTGAAATTATTGAAACTTTGTATTCGGGAAACAAGACAAGATAAATGAGTTTTGAAGACATAGAATATTCTGCCAATTTTTTTAGAGACAAAAGGTCTTTATACAACACTTGCTGACAAAAAATATGAAGATCTTGGTCCATCTGCTAGAAACGTTAACAAGGGATGTGAAAAAATTAAAACTAAACAAACAGACCCCGCATATGGTTAAAGTTTTAATTTTTGTTCACGCTTAACAACAAAAAAGACACAAAAATATGGTCGAAAAACTTGAACAGAATAATTAAGATGCACTACAGAAAATATTGGTCGAATGTCAGAGAACCATAAATCTGAGACGCGACGCCGAAGAAATCAGGAAAAAAAAACTTGTGCATACGTACAGGCAAAATAAAAACGTTCAACAAAGAAAATAAATCCTTCTTTCAGTTGTGGTAGGTTATATCTAAGAGACGAATGTCTATTTAAGAATTTGAAATGCTACAAATGTAGTAAAGTCAGATATAAAGGTGCATTGTAAAACTAAACCAAGAAAAATTCTCACAGGAAGGAATTTGTATAAAGCGTTGCGACGGAAAAATAATCTAAAAAAAAAAAGAACATTTTTGAGTGGGAAAATTAATAATTTGTATGTGAAAATGCTACTAGACACTGGCAGTAATATCACAATAATTAAAGAAACCACATCCAATAAAATCGAAAAATTTATATTAAGAAGTCGCTAATCTCAGGTGATAAATTATTTTTTGTTAACGAAATAACTTCCAATGTCACCTTCCGTAACAAGTGGCAAACGCTAACGCTTATGTGTTAAAAATACTACAAACTTATTCGGTACTGACTGGATAGAATTATATGAGCTTTGAAATTAACCTGTAAATCTTTAAAAAACAGAACAAAAAACGTCAGTTACAATCGACCAACTAAAAAAAAAGATTAAAATTTTAAAGAAATGTTTCCCGGTTGTTCTATCGAATTAGTTTAGTTGTTGTTCTAAATTCAAAACGAACTTTCAAGTGTAAAAAGGTTTAACGCCAGTATTCAAACCGAAATGGAGTGTACGTTTTGCAGCATTAGAGCAAGCCACCGAAAAATTAGACAAACTAAAAAAATCCTAGGTGTATCTGGAAAATATGAAGCATTCAAAATAGGCACAGCCAGCAGTGTATACAAATAAATATAAAATCAAATTCGTGTTTGTGCTGATTTCTCGACAGGTTTAAACTGTTTATAACCCCATAAATGCCCATTACTAAGTCCACAGGAAGTTTTTCAAACTTAAACAGTGTAAATATTTTTCAAAGCTGGATATTTCTGAAGCGTATTTACAAATACAGGTTGATGAAGAATGTTCAGAGTTAACAACTATAAATACACACAAGGGATTTTATAATTTCAGCAGATTTCTTTTTGGTATAAATGTGGCCTCAGCGATATTTCAATGAGCAAGGGTTTCTCATACTTGAATATTGTAAATTTGCACTGGCTTATCCGGATGATACATTAATTTAAATGCATCTAAGGAATGACACATTGAACATGTGAAAACAGTTTTTGATAAAATAGATGACCATGAGTTCAAACTCACTGAGAAAAAATGTGAATTGTTTTTGCCTAAAATTAAGTACCTAGGACAAATCGACAAAAATGTTCGTCAATCAGATCAATTGAGGGGAAGTGTAATGAAGAATATACCTCTCCCAACAAAAATGACTAGGTTACAATCATTCCTGAGACTAGCAAACTATCAAATTTATGTATCTAACTAGCAGTATAGCCCGGCTTGCCCAGGTGTAATGAAAGCTTTAAAACTAATCCATGGTCCTGGAGCTCAGACTCTTTGGACGTTGGCATGAAAGACTAAAAAACAATAGTTGTTTCCAGTTAAAGCGAAACCGTAGACTGAAAGAAAAATGAATGGATGTAAGTCAAATTTTGATTTCCTGGTATCGATATCAAATTTTCTGCACTGTTGTAAGAATTGCAACATTGAAACTTCTGAATATCGTTTCTTATGTCTTTGTCTATGAGTGTATCAAATTTGATTAAAATCGGACCACTCTATAACCTGATTTTTTCGATTATCGATTTTCGATATTTATCGGGGGTACCTTGACACAAAATTAAGCTAAGAACACTCGCAGACGCTTATAGTACAACTGTGTAAATTTTCAAGAAAATCGGTTCAGCCGTTTTGGAGTCTATAGGTAACGGAAACACACACACAGAGACACACACACAGACAAAGTTCCATTTATAAATAAGTTTAGATATGCAGAATTTGAGAGCGTCGCTGAACTGGTTATTTAAAGATAAAATAATGTGAAACTACAATGATAATTGTCAGAAAACGTTTAAAGAAATAAAAAAAAACAAGTAACAACAGATTTATCATTAACGCGCTACGATCCAAAAGCAGAAATCGTAGTGGCTTCAGATGCTAATGGTTAAGGTAATGAAGCAATAATTTTTCATAAATACGATGACGATAATATGAAAGCAACACACATTCCCCGCGTTCAGTACTTTACAAAATAAAACTACATCCAGACAGAAAAGAAATGATAGCAATTATATTTCTAATGAAAAAAATTACTCAAATGTATACATTTATTGTTTTGGTTGCAGACACACCACAGACCTCTATTAACGATTTATAATTTTGTAAAAAAAAGTAATTCTTACGTATACAGCGAATATATTACAAAACTGGGTGACCGTCTTATTAAATTATGATTTCACGTTGGAATATCAACCTTCCCAAAAATGGGACATACAACGTCAGACATGTCACTGGCTGAACTAATATTCGCAAGGAATATTAAATCGGTATTCGACAAATTGTTGCCAAGTAAAAAAAAAAAAAAGAGTAGGAACTAATTACTAAAAGGACATTAAATTTTTCAAGATTGTCGAAAATGGTGTTTTCAAGGATGTATAAAGATGGAAAGGTGATGTGGAAAGACGGCGTAATAATGTCAGGTATTAGAAATATGATATAAACTGTGAAAGTAAACAAATGAGACATAAAATATATTATAATCAGTTAAAAAAGATTTAGATTGATGACAGATACCAAAAAGTATTGAGGACACAGCCACTACAGCACTAAAAAACGAAAGCAAAAATAAAATTTATATATATATATATATATATATATATATATATATATATATATATAAAATCTTAAGCGTTTTTTTATTTTTTATTTTTATTTTTATTTTTTATTTTTTTTCTACTTTTTTCTACCTTTTTTCTCCCTTTTTTCTCTCTCTTTTTATTCTTATTTTTTCCATTTTGAAAGACGGACGTTGCTGAGAAGACGTAAGATCTCTCTTAGGGATTTTATGCCGAAATGTTCAGTCAACGTTTTTGAATTTTGAATATTTATTTTACTTTATATTAACTCTGTAATTTTAATTACACTGAGCTCTCCTCCTGTATAATTTTTTAATATTAAATTTTTTTAATTTTTAATATTAATTAGGATCAGGTTCTTGGAATTTACCTTTCCTATTTTTCCGTTTAGTATTTTAATAATATATATATATATATATATATAGTCATCTGCAGACAGATCTGTTTCGTTGTATCGCAGCTCATCAGTACGGTTAGAAATCCGATTGCTTTTTACCCATGACTGAAACCCGACCGAATTGGCCTCAGTCGGCGATTCTACCTCTGAGCTCGGTAGAAGGAGGCATACTTTTAGCGTGTGATATATCATGTATTCATACGCCAGTAGTGAGAGTGTTCTAATTCATTACTGCGTAGATGCTAGAGTAGCTACTGCTTTTTGAAAGTCTACCATTCTTCCAGAGCGCTCAATCAGGGTGTGAGAGCGTAAATAGTCATCTGCAGACAGATCTGTTTCGCTGTATCGTAGCTCATCAGTACGATTTGAAATCCGATTGCATTTTACCCAGGATTGAAACCTGACCGAATTGGCATTCTACCTCTGAGCTATGGGCACTCAGTAGAAGGAGGCATACTTTTAGCGTGTGATATATCATGTATTCATATGCCAGTAGTGAGTGTTCTCATTCATTACTGAATGAACGATGCAGAGATGCTAGAGTAGCTACTGTTTTTTGAAAGTCTACCATTCTTCCAGAGTGCTCAATCAGTGTGTGAGAGCATAGATATGTAGATATATATTATGCAATGTCGTATGCGAATTGCCTGTCATTCGGGAAGGAATAAAAAGAAAAGTAAAACAAGACGTGTTTATTGCTAAAATATAAATAATCAACTATTAGGAAATAACTCAAGTGACGGAGTACAAATGTTCAAACCAAAAGTAGTAATATCTATCATATTACAAAAGCGAATATTAAATGAAATTCATAGTGGACATCCTGGAATTTCAAGGATGAAATCTCTTATGATAAGCTATGTATACTGAACCAAAATGGATGAAGACATTGAAAAAGTAGTAAAAGCCTTCAGAGATAGTGTTCTGACAGCAAAATTACCTACCACAAAAATACAAGCTCTAGTCAAGATAGCACAAAGATTTTGCAGTGCTATTACATGAATCGCATCAATTTGTGATTGTTGATACCTTTATTAAATGGCTGGAAAATTGACCTTCTTCGGTGACAAAGTAGTATCTCTGTCGTGATACCGAGCAAGCAAGGGGCCGGATGTTTGCCCTCAGATGTCCAGATAGCAAATGACCAAAACTGGTCTTTGTGCATCTGGGCTCCACGAAGATGTTCCGGTGGAAAACGAAAAATAAATAAATATTAAATTCCTTTTACGGACCCTTTTCGCGAGTTGACGTGAATTTTTTTTATCGTCCAATGGGGAGCCCAGAATTAAATCTGGGTGTGAATTCCGAAATGACTTGTTCGGAGCCCCGAAGACAAAATAAAAGAACGACACAGGAAGCACCGAGAGTTGAGAAAATACGAGCAAAATTAACACGTCTCTTGACATACGTCAAGCGCTCGTATTATGTTGCCTCTTCTTTCTCTCTCATCTTCTTCACTGTTCACTGAGCCACTTAACCGATGGACTGAGAAGAGACTTCAAAGACACTCCTAACAAAGAAACGCTCACACAGACATATACAAAAAGTCTTTTCGGCATTTACTGCTATGAACATTTTAACGACCTTTGTACCGACCAAAAGATATTACTTTTATTTGTAAAAAAGCTTAATTGATCTATCCATTGTATTCACTTACGCGCAAATACCCTTGGGAAAGGTATTAATCCGTCTCTTCCATCCAGTTATGAGTTAAATAGCAGGACAGATTGGGTTCTTATAGACTTGGTCGGCAACCAGTCTATCGCAGAAAGCAATGGCAATCTACTGCGGGATAATCTTCTGCCCAGTCAGTCATGTCTCGAAAGAGACATGATCGCCCAAGCGTGTATCACGTATGGCACTTAACTGACTGACTGACATATATAAATATTGTTTCTATACGGAATTTGATTTTCTTGTTTTATACCCCTCTTATAGTGGGCTATCTACTAATAAGGCCAAATTCAGTTAATTTGTTACAACACACAAATACACTTCACTATAACGGATAACCCACTATATCTGCACGAACTGTTAGCGAGATATGTCATTCCGGATATCATAGTCTTGAATACAATTTACTGCTCACGAATTCGAAGATCTTTGTCAAATGTTCTCAGGTGAACCTAGTACTACCTTGCCTATCTCATAACCTCAAACGAACAAGGTGAATGGTTTGTGGGTACTTTTAAGAGAGCTTTGATGAAAGAAAGTCATGAGAAGGTGAACGAATAAGCACTACAAAAATTCTTAAATTTACTGCATATTGCCTAATCCCAATGCACCATTAGGCATGTCACTGACTGAACTAATATTCGTAAGTAAATTTAAATCGGTATTCGACAAATTGTTGCCAAGTAAAAAAAAATAGTAAGAACCAATAACAAAAAAGATACTAAATTTTTTAATTTTGGTGAAAAGGTGTTTAAAAAGGTGTATAAATAATGTGAAAATCCGGTGTAATAATATTGGAAATATGATATAAATTGTAAAAGAAAACAAATGGGAACATAAAAGATATCATAATCTGTTAAAGAAAAATTTACGGAAGCAAGACACGAAAGAACAGAAGAACCAATGAGAATGCTCTATTATGCTTTTGATGTACGTATTCTTCAAGAATTCATTTAACATACAATTACAATATCCCAATAAAAAGAAAGGAATAAAAAAACTGGAAATTAGTCCTAAGCATATAAGATACAAAGTTAAGGAGGTTGATGAAGTTGATGAGATGAGGTGTAATCAGTAATAAATAAAAATCAAAATATTTATTGATAGAAGAAATTTAAAAAGAGAAGATTATGTGGAGTAAGCAACACATCCAAAATGACACAAATGGACTAATCTAGAGACTTAAAGAACTCCAAGTAGTCTAAAAGTAGTTAATCGGTCAGCAGAGTATTTCTTACAGACGACACGTTTAGTGCCTAAACAACACATTATCTAAACTTATTTATAAATAGAACTTTGTCTGTGTGTCTCTGTGTGTGTGTCCGTTATCTATAGACTCCGAAACGACTCAGCCGATTTTCTGGAAAATTTACACTGTGTTCTTAGTTAGGTTTTGTGTCGAGGTACCCACGATAAATATCGAAAATCGATAATCGAAAAAGTCGGGCTATAGAAGGAGTTGTTCGATTTTAATCAAATTTCATACACTCATAGACAAAGACATAAGAAACGATATTCAGAAGTTTCAAGGTTGTAGTTCTTACAATAGTGCAGAAAATCAATAATATACATCCACATAATATATATTACTATACGTACCAACAATACAGTAGCACTAATAAAAACAAAAGTCAGAAAAACTAACGCTAACAAATCAGTAACGTAAGTCGTCAAACCCAACGAGGACTACCAAGTGGGTTAAAGGAGGAAGAAAAAAAGAAACAAACATATCCAAATAACAATGAGTCAAGAGCTTGTTTGAATAGTCTAAACTATCGCCCGGTTCACACTCTACCCACGTTTATTGAACAGGTGAAGAGGCTCATCCCTTGTTTCCTGTTTAGGTTGTGGTTTCCGGTTTCTCTCTTTTCCAATCTTTTCACTCTTACGTAGCCCGCTGCGCATCAGTGGCGTTTTCGCCTTGCTTGGGGTGATATGATTAAAAAAAAACCAAGACGAAAACCTTAACAGTAGAGAGCTCAATACGAAAGTACGAAAGAAGAGCTAAAATACAATAAACTAAATCTAAAAGTGAGCCAAACGCCGACCGAGGTTTCTCTCTACGGATCGTCAAGACTTGGCTCTTACACATAATATATATATATATATATATATATATATATATATATATATAAAAGGCAAGATATTTGTGTGTGTTTCTGTTTATCTGTTTGTATGTCCTTTATACAAATCCACAATTTTTATCCGATTTTCACCAAATGTCACACAAATATTCTTTAGACTCCGTCTGAGGTCCAGGACTATGGATTAGTTTTAAAGCTTTCATTACACTCGAGAAACGTCGGGCTATACTGCTAGTATTATAAACGCTAGAAAATGTAACATTGTAACATTTTTTTATAATCATATCACCCCAAGCAAGGCATTTTA
Organism: Ascarosepion bandense; assembly: GCA_037127315.1. NCBI lineage: Eukaryota > Metazoa > Mollusca > Cephalopoda > Sepiida > Sepiidae > Ascarosepion > Ascarosepion bandense. The sequence goes on from JBBBDQ010000399.1 coordinate 1,209,028, forward strand.
CTGCCACTGTTTTGCAGGGAATTACATAGGAGGAAAGTTATGAGGAAGAGTGACATATATAGGGGGTAAGAGTAAGCTAAGTTCTAAGTTGATTTATTAAACGGGATTTATTTTGGTCTACCATACGAAATATTCGACAAATTGTATTAGAAATATGCATTCAAATGGGAAAGATATATTCCGTAACATACTCGTCGGCATGGTACCTAGACTTTTCGTACTACGATAGGTACCACAACTAATTCTCTAAAAAAGCAGCATAGTATAAAAAAAGGCTCCAAACATTATTGTTAAGAGAAAAGATCAAAGTATTTGAATTATTTATAAAGAAACATTTAATTCTCTCTAACACGTTCGAAATTTTGGTAAAATATCTTGTTTTGATTTTTCGTAGTGGCTTACCAAATCGTTACGAGAAATTACAATTTATACCACACATTTTTTCCAGTCGAAAACATTAATTTGAAAATTCTTGAAAAAATCAAATAATTGTTGGATATTAATGAAACTTTCAGAACTTATTCAAAAATGAATGAAATTATTTATTATTTTACAGTTATTATTTTTAGAAAATCTTGTTAAAAATATTATTTAACATCTGTTACCTTCCTCATGTAAATTCATAAAATTTCAACAAATTAAGTTTTGCCGCGCAAATCTGTTTTATTAGTTAAACGCAGGACTCATTGTGGAATGTAAAACATGTATTGGCTTTTTCAAACATTTGGACTTTTTCCAAAAGTTTTCTCCGAATAGTAAACTAAAAAATGCACTAAAACTACAACGTGATTTGACAAGATAAGCTTTTAACTGCCTTTATAAATAATAAATGATGAGGATATTATTGAATGAAAAAAAGAAATTTCAATGAATAATTAAATTTTTTTTAAATTGTTTCAATTTTTTAATTGTAATAATTTATAAAATTTCAAAATTATTTTAAAAAATCCTACAAAGTCGGTTAGCTTATTAAATTATTAAGTGAAGACTATATTTACTAATCGAAAATTAAAAAGTTTAATACAAATCGTCGAGCTATCGTAGTTTCGAAATAATTTTGACATTTTTATAATTGAAGGTTTTTTGTATGGTAATTTTAGTCTTATATTAAAAGGATATGTGAAACATTAAGACAATTTTGTCAATTCTGGTCACCACGCACTTAGCTTATCTCGCATCTGGCTGTCATCACATGTCAAATCATATAGGAAAGGTAAAAAAATCAAGTATCCTTTGGTAAGAAATAGTTTTATTCTAAATTTCATGTTACAAATAAGTAATACTGATGTAAATCAGATTAATTTAACTTTAAATTTGATAATTTTCAAAATTAAGGTTTCACAGATGCAGATTTTATTTTTGCAAAACTTTTAAAATCGAAAATTAACCTTTGTTTTCAAATATGTCCGAAAAATCTCAAAATTTTAAAAGATCTCAAAATTTTTACAGATCTCAAAATTTCAGATTTTAATCAATATAATTTCTGTTTGAAACACAACATGGTATTTTGCTTACTGTAAATAGTAAATTTAATCATTTAGTTTTAAATTTAAACTAAAACAATAGTTTTAAGAAAAGATTTTATTCTTAAAAATTAAACTTAAAAGTTAAGTATCGAAAATGAGTGGATGTACCTATACTACATTGGCAATAAGGTCTCACAAATTTACAGTTGAGCATGTTACAGATGTGGTGGATTCCACTGAAATAGAAACTGTCAGTTTAAATACAAGAACTGTTTAGCTTGTAGAAAAATGGAACATAACGCAGTTGTATGCAGAAATAAAAGACTCACTAGTAGGGTAAGAACTACTAGAGTGGACTACGAAGACAAATTAAACACAAGAAAGTACGTAGAACTCGAGATATTAAATAAGAAGGTAGAGCTATAACTAGATTCAGGATAGGACCTAACTACAAATAATCTACAAACATGGAAGAAACTAAATAGACTGACCATGATGCATACGCAAAAATCGCTAAGTCTGTCACAAGGAAGCGGATCAATTTTGAAGAAGAAGGAATCCTAAACGTAAGATTCCATGGAAAAACGAAAAAATTAAAATATTTCTGATGAAAGGCACACAAAATTTGGTGGACACAGACTGGATGCAAATGTCTGATGTATGGGATTTGCCCATTAGTTCATTTTATAAGAAAACAGAGTGCAAGCCGTCAGAAGCTACAAAATTAAAAGCAGAACTACACAATCAGTTTCCTGAAGTATTCTCAAGCGGTTTAGGACGATGTAACAAGTTCGCAGCTAAAATTGAACTAAAGCAAAATGTTCAGCCAAAATGTTCAAGAAAAAGCGAAACGTGCCTTTTGCAACCATAGAAAAAAATGACAAAGAGCTAGATAGAGTGGTACAAACTGGAATCCTTTCAAAAATCGAATTCAATGAATGGGCGGCACCAGTAGTCTATGTAAATAAAAAATCCTGAAAAACCCGTGTTTGCGCAGATTTCTCGACTGGATTAAACAATGCTATCAAGGATTATCACTACCCATTGCCAAGCCCGGAGGAAATATTAACAAAGCTTAACGGTGGTAAGATATTTTTGAAGATTGATTTAAGCGAAGCTTATCTTCAGATTCCAGCAGAAGAAAAAAGTACAAAAATTTAATGCATCAATAGTCACAAAGGACTTCACAAATTTAACTGATTGCCATTGGGGATAAAAGTAGCTCTGTTAATCTTTCAACAAACAATGGATACCATGCTCACGAGACAGAAATTTGCTACTGCTTACTTAGACATTTTAAATAATTGGCACAAGGAAACCTATAGCTCACGCATCGAGATCGTTGCTACCGGCAGAGAGGAATTATTCGTAAATAGTGAAAGAAGCATTGCATTTGGCATAATATTCGCCATAACTTGCTTTCACAGATACATACAGTAGCGGCCATAATATAAGGAATGGAAACAACAAAGATATAAATATGTGTATTACTGAAAAAGTAATGCATGATTAGCAATGAAATTTTTACCAAATAAATATTTGGGTGTAATGCATAAATATTATACATGCATTACTTTTTAAGTTAATACACATATATACGTCTTTGTTGTTTCCGTTCCTTATATTATGACTGCTACTGTATATGAAAGAGAATTGATTCTTCAAACTGACCATAAACCTCTGCTCACAAAATTCGGATCGAAAAAAGGACTATCTGTTTACACAGCTAACAGACTCTTGAGTTAGGGAACGACATTACTGATCTATACTTTCAAACTAGAGTTCGTACCGTCGAAAAAAATTGGCCAAGGGATGGTTTATCTAGGAAGACTCTGTAATAACGGCTTTGAGAGCCGAAGACGAAATTAGTAAAGTTTTTTTTTTATCATTTCACCCCGAGCAAGGCGGAAACGCCACTGATGTGCAGGGGGCTACATAAATGTAAAAAGATTAATTAGAAAAGAGTGAGGAGTACAAACTAGTTAGAAAGGAACAACAGAAAGCTGAGAAAGCAGGTGCGATGACAGATACATAGGTGGAGAGAAAGGGAAGGCTATACAGGGGAGGGGAGAGAGCTAGAGTCCAGTGGTTAGTAGATGAGTATTGACTTTGCATTTAAATTTCTGGAGGTTGTAGCCGTCAGGAAAGCAAGAATACGGGAGCGAGTTCCACAGGTGGGAAGTGCGAGAGAGGAAGCTGCAGGAGTAGAATTGTCGTCTGCATTTGGCTAACCTGACTGTGAATGGGTGGGACCCAGTTGCCAGTCTGGTTGCACGAGTAAACACCTGTTGAGGAGGCATCAGTGACTTAAGCTCATCCGAGCAGAAGAAAGGAATTTACCAGTGATATTGTTAGAAATCAGAAGGGAAGCTGAAATGAATGAATTCATAAGAAGCACATCGCCGAAAATAGAAGAAATAGAAATAAATCTAGCGGACAGCTTTTCAGTTTGTGATGATGTATTACTTTATAATGAAAAAGTGGTCATACCCAAATCATTACAAAGACGAATTCTGAAGGACTTTCATCTAGGGCGCCCAGGGAAAAACAGTATAAAAGCGTTAATGGCCTTAGATGGATGACAACATTACACAGATGATGGAAAAATGTAAAGGCTGTACTGCGGCAGCAAAGGCACCACCACCAATTATACAAAAACCATGGCCTTGATGGCTACTATTACTTTCTAACAGTAGATAGTTTTAGCAAGTGGCCAGAAGCATTCAAATACAAAGACCCTAATACCATAAATTCTTTACACGAATTATTTGCAAGATTTGGCGTAGCAGATTGCCTTGTAACTGATAATGGTACTCATTTCACATCGAGTGACATTCAGGAATTCTGTGAGACTTATCACGTCAAACATATTAAAATAGCTCCATATCATCCACGGTCTAACATGCAAGCGGAAAGGTTTGGGGCCACTCTTAAGAGAACATTGAAAAAAGCAGAAGACGTACCAACGGAAAGAGCTATACAACAGTTTCTTCAAGTTTACAGAATCACCCCTAACGGAAGCACACCATCTGTTCTTTCGCCAGCTGAAGTGATGTTTCCCCGCAAAATACGGTCTCTTTATGAGCAAAAAAAAAAAAAAGAAAACGGCACGCAACCACAGTGCCAAAAAGATCCTTCAAACCAGGTGAATGGTTCTATTTCAGAATGTTCAAAAATAATATGGCATACTAAAATAACAGGAACACTAATAAACAGATTGGGAAATGTTATGTACACAGTACAAAATGAAAATTTCACCCACAGGAAGCATATAAATCAGATACAGAAAAGAATCAAGACGTCAGATACCGTCGAGAGATCCGCGAGATAACGTCAGATCCGAGAGGTACCAAAAGATACCGAGATATACAGCGTCATTAGTTCATAGTAGCTCTCAGCTCCACTCAGCAGAATATTAGTTTTGTATTTTTTACGTTTAAGATACTTATTTTTCTATCTCAAATTCTCTTTGTTGTTCCTTTATTTTGTGTGGTTCCCATTCCCGGGATCCGCAATACGTAGACTAAGTGCATTGAGATGAAAGAGTCATGATACAAATAGATAACCCTTTTGCAAATAGTTTCATGTCACTAAGCTAGAGATTTGAACATGTATTCATATGCATATATATATATATATATATATATATATATATATATATATATATATATATATATATATATATTAATGCAGGTTTCATTGAATAATATAGACAAGTTCTGTCTGTTAATTTTGTGTAGGATCCGTTCATACCGTCTGATATACTTGATGATGATATCGTTGAAAGACAACAAAAAATCACAGTAATTGTTGATTTTTTTATCGGGTCTAATCTTTCGGCTCACATAAGCCATTATCAAAGAGTAAATATTAATACACAGTAAACATAGAACATTTAAGTTATTAACAATAAAGAGAATTAAATTGAAAATATAAGTCCATCCCTACCGTGGCGGATGGCCGAAGACAGTGACAAAATAGTGGCGTTGTGGTCCCTGATCTGATTTACAGGCATTTGCGTACGTTATTGGAAATATAAAAATTGATTGTATTCAAACCAGGTTTAAATTGTTTAATGTAGATTGCTTCGAGGATTTTTAGTTTCTGTTTATTATTTTCTTGTTTGAGTATGTACGTGTTATCAACGAGCGTTTTTCTCAGAAGTGTGCGTTGATAACCGTGTTGTTTTAAATGACGGAATATATTTGAATTTTCATTTAAGTGCAACGTCAGACACCGTGAGAGCGAATTTGTAGTGTGGCCAATGTAGATATTATTGAGGTTGTTAGAGATACATTCTCTAAATGGACATATGAATTTATATACTACATTGGTTTTTTGAAAGTCACTAACAGTGGGGGAAGAGTCGTTGCGGACGAATGAATTAGATGTGGATTTAGTGTAATATATAATAAACTTAATTCTTAATTTCTGTCGGAGAAATATTAGTATTTATGAGTTTTTTTAGGATGTTTTCATCTAGTTGGTAGTTGGAGTGCATCTGGCTACGGTATAAAACAGTGATATGTTTAGGAAAGGTTGGGTTAGTATCATGTGTTGTTTTTTCCATGTTAAGCTTTTTAAGAAAATAACGTATTTGTTCATCAACTATGTAGTTGGGAAAATTATTATTGATGAGTGTCTGTTTTATGTTTTTTAGTTCACTGTGGAAGATCTAATTTGTAGATGAATTGACTTTTGCACGATATAATAGATTTTTTATAATGGCTATTTTGTAATAGTGGGGGCATTCACTAATATAATTGAGTGTGGAGGGATTTTTATTAGTGGGTTTTTGATACGGTGAGATAGTAAATTTATTGTTGTCAGTGTTAATTAATATATCAAGAAAAGGAATTTTGTTATCATTGCTAAGTCCATAAGTGAATTTTAAAACTGAGTTATTTTGAAACTGTTTTTGAAGTTGTAAGATTTCGTCGGTATTTTTATATATATAGGTAGTAAAATTTCGGGAGGGATTGGTAAAATCCAGGATAAGGTTGGTAAATAATCCAGGAGTGTGCCAGTAATATCTTTAAAATATTAAACTGATCCAATAGAGAGCTCAATGCAAACAAATTCAATTTACAGAGCGGATATTTCTTAATTTATCTGTAAATTCAGATAAAACTTACTGGGGAAATAGCCGTTTTTAAAATGCCATTTTAAGGTATGTATTTTGGGATTCCAACCCCTTCCTTTACCTAAACAAACCTCTGGGCTTATAATTTTTCTTCATTCTTTGTTTATAAGGGGTCGAAGATTGCATGCCTTAAAATGACATGTTGAAAATGGCTATTTACCCACTAAGTTTTATTTCTTCATTTACAGATAAATATATATATATATATATATATATATATATATATATATATATATATATGTCCAAGAATTGGGTTGGTATGGATGGAATAAAATTCTGTATCCAAAGAAAGCACTATTCTTAATAAGTGCCTAATACAATGTAGAGCCAATAGTATTTATTTAGAATTTATAAAATAAATATGTTATAATATCACTGCAAAAATAGTCATTTTGTTTCGACACTGTCTTAAGAAGTGGTATATATATATATATATATATATATATATATATATATATATATATATGAAAGTTTTGATTGAAAAATACAAAGACACAATTTAAATCACATTATCAAAGTAACCTTGCTATCAAAATGCATATATCAAACAATTTTACCTCCCATTAATCTTACACTATTTAACAGTGGAAATGGAGTTTTGATTTTTTTTAGATATACGCTCATGCGATGGCCAGCGGCGCGCATCCACGTGATAGCTTTAAAAACTCTCCTTTTAAACAATTCAAAAATTGCATTATATTCAAACAGGAAGACATAATAACAACACCATAATTTAAAATGGCCAGCGAGGAGGCTAAGAGCGATTGAAAAACGGAAATTATGAGACATTTTTACATTTCGTAGCTCCAGTAATAAGTAAACGTGTAAGAATACTGTAAAAATCAAACAAAAAATTAATAAATTCTTTCTTTCAAGTCTTTATTAAACCTGTTTATATATATATATATATATATATATATATATTGCAGAAGTTAAATAATAGGACACTGTTAGAGAGCGAACATAGATGATGGTAAATTGAAATAACTGATAGTAAAATGAAGGAACTAATCTGACGTTGTCTGGCTTTTGTCTGTCTTTACTTCCCGCCTGTGGAACTCTTTCCCGTATTCTTGCTTTCCTGACGGCTACAACCTCCAGAAATTTAAATGCAATGTCAATACTCATCTACTAACCACTGGACTCTAGCTCTCTCCCCACCCCTGTATAACCTTCCCTTTCTCTCCACCTATGTATCTGTCATCGCACCTGCTTTCTCAGCTTTCTATTGTTCCTTTCTAACTAGTTTGTACTCCTCACTCTTTTCTAATTAATCTTTTTACATTTATGTAGCCCCCTGCACATCAGTGGCGTTCCGCCTTGCTCGGGGTGAAAGGATTAAAAAAAAATGTGCGTAGATCATGGTGTTTATTATTACAGAGAGAATATGATTTTCACAAAAAAAAGTTTATTTTAAAAATAAAGTTTTTTAGATTTATTACATGATGAAAAAAGATAACTAACATTTAAACATAATAAAATAATAATATTTCTATCCTTTGCTTTTGCTTCAAGCAACTGTAACAAAAATTAATTCCAACTATTAAATAATCCTCACCAAATTTTATGGGTTTTGTGGGGGCTCCCTGTATATATATATATATATATATATATATATATATATATATATATATATACGTACAATGCACATATGTGTGTGTGCGTGTATGAGATTGTGAGATTTTGTACGGCTGTGTTCTTAAATATTTTTATTGTATAGAGTGAGAGAATTGCTCCACGTAGGTATCAAATTACCACTATCGGGCTAGGAATAATCTGGTTCGGGGTGGTTATCGGGTGTGTCGGTTACTGTAGGGTGAAATCACTGTTGATTTAGTTGATCTCGCAGCATCCGCCATGCTTCCTGTCGACGGCTTTTCTTCCACTTTTAGGCGGTTTTGTTAGTCCCACCCTACAAAGTTGAGCACCCCAGCCACAACCCCTTTGCTATGCAGTGCCCAGAAACGTGCTCCATAATCAATCCTGTCCCTTATTAGACAAACATGAACGGCTGGAACGGCAGCTGAAAGTAAATTTGCTGAAGAGAGAGTCAATTAGTCTCGCATGGAACTGACTCCTTGTTTAGGGGCTTCTTTAATGTGTTCCTACGCCAGACTAAGTCGAAGCTTAGTGAATCCCTAGAAAAGCGTCTTGCGTCGGACGTGATTGTATGCGCCAAATTTCCAACAGTTAATCGGGCAAACAATCTTTTTTTATTATTATTAGATTTTGTAACATTTCGGTTGTTTCGTGGTACGGCCTTATTTAGTGCCGTGCTTAGCAACATCACGCCCACCCCACGACATAATGCTCTTTACGACCCCGCTACCCGCAGAATGAAACATGCGCCCTCCACCAGAACAGACTGAACCCACAATAAATGGTACTTTAAACAAAATAACATACTCTCGGAAACTTCGTAGACTGACAAATCGCTAGATTTTCTTAAACGTTTTATGACATCCTGAATGTTTGAATATACACGTTATGTTCTTGTATGCATTGTGAAGACAGACATCTATAATCTATTTCTCCCTCAAGTTCATTTTTTTTAATTACAAATGATTTGCGGCTACTTCGGCACCGGAAGGATTCTATCAAAGATTATATATATTTATATTTGCCACTATTTTATGTGAAACGCTGCTTAATCCGGATATGATAGGTCTCATTGGTATATTTAGTTTTGAGACCTATCATATCCGGAATAGGCAGTGTCTCACATAAAATACCTGACAAATTAAGCAAAATCTTAACACCACTTCTCGGCACAATCAGTTCGTCATATAAAAGAGTCTGGTGAACTTTTGAACACACACACACACACATATATATATATATAAAGAGAGAGAGAGAGAGAGAGAGAGCGAAACGGGTTAATAGATGTCTATTTCAAAATACAAGTATGATAATAATTTTCCAGTTAATCCTAATAATTATTTTTAGTATTTTTTTTTTCATTACAATAGATCTGTGGAGCCAAGTGGCCCCTAGGAAACTTGCGGCCCCTAGGGAACTTGCTGACCTCACCACAATTGCGGGGTTGCGGCGTGGGGCTCTAAGCACGGCCCTGGCCTTATTCATTTCTATAATCCGATTTGTTGGTGCGATCTATAGCCTTGAGAAGTATCATTAGCATCCTAAATATGGTTCAGACTTTCTATTTTTACCAAAATAGGCCAGTACAGACATATAACAATGTTATAACCATGCAGTAGTGAAAATGTTAACAAATATGCTAGAAAAATATGCAGACATGTATGCTTTGAGTAAACAACCCGTTTCAATAAATCTCAAATTGTATAAGAACAAATTCACCATCACTAAATTGTAGAAATAAAAGAAAAAATCCTTTTAGCAAGTTATTCAATATGATTCAAAATTATTTAAAAGTAATTTTTTTCAGTTCACTATCAATTTGTGTGCAAAAAAATGAAAAATTAATGCAAGTTTGCTGGCAATTAATAATTATCTACAAAGAAAACTGAAAAGATTGGAAAATGGTGCATTGGATACCGGCTCGGAACGAGAAATCGGGGAGCCGAGTTCGAATTCCAGTTGAATTCATTGCATTCACTTACGCGCAAAATACCCTTGGGAAAGGTATGAATCCGTCTCTTCCTTCCAGTTATGGGTTAAATAGCAGGACAGATTGGGTTCTATAGCCTTAGCTGGCAACCAGTCTACCACAGAAAGCAATGGCAACCTACTTCGGGATAATCTACTGCCCAGTCAGTCATGTCTCTTTCGAGTCATGATCGCCCAAGCGTGTTTCACGTATGGCACTTGACTGATGCAGAAATACAGAAATTCTAGGGACTCCGTAATATAAAGGTAATCGTTTGAAAATTAAGCAGAAATTTACGCCACAAAGACTTAATGGATATGCTCAACAGCCTCGATATATTTGGGAAAGACAATCAAGAATCTCTACTGGCAGCAAACTGCCTGCATACGGACGGGTAACAAATTCAGCAGATATAAAATGATAGAAAGGAGCGTAAAACAAGGATGCATCTTTCATCAAATCTGTTCAATTTGTACAGTGAGATTATTTTGGAAATGTATTAATCCGTCTCTTCCCTCCAGTTATGGGTTAAATAATAAGACAGATTGCTGGCAACGCGTTTACCGCAGAAAGCAATGGCAACTTGCTGCGGATAATCTTCTGTCCAGTCAGTCATGTCACTTTCGAGACATGATCGCCCAAAGCGTGTATCACGTATGGCACTTGACTAACTAAAGGTACGCAAATGATGCAATGCTGATTGCAGACATGAAAAGGAAACTACAAGACCTCCTACAGAAGATAGCTGTAGAGATTGACAAAAGGGGACTACAAATAAACTGCAAGAAAACCGAATGCATGGTCATCAGAAAATAGAGCAGACCCAAATACAGGTGGGGGATATTAACATCAAGCAGGTACAAAAATTTTAATACCTGGGAAGTGTTCTAATGGAAGAGGGAAAGTGCGACACAGAGATCCAAGGGCAAATTGGTATGGCGAATAACGTGTTCCAGAAGCTGAGAAAAGTATTAAGAGACAGGAAACTCACTAGAAACAAAAAAGAAAGTACTAGATTGCAATGTGATATCAGTTCTGCAATATGGCAGTGAATGCTGTACAATATCATCAAAGATGAAGGAAAAACTTGAAGCAACTGAAATGTGATTCAAGAGAAGGATGCTGCGGGTGACATGGACCGACCATGTGAGCAATGATGAGGTTTTGGAAAGAATTGAAACGAAAAGGAAAATCAAACTGAGCATCATGAAGATACAACTAAAGTTCCTGGAACATGCAATGAGGAAGGAGGGCTTGGAGAACCTAATACTAACAGGCCACTAGACGGAAAAGAGACAGAGGAAAGTAGCGGATAACATATTTGAAGGACCTGTGCAGGTACGGGGGCTGCGAGATGTTACAGGATAAAGTGTGATAAGAGCCACCAATGATAGGAAGATGTGGAAGGCCATGATTGACTATGAGAACAAGGCGTATAGAAGGAGAAAATAGTTTTATAGCGAAACATAAGAATTTAATATTAGGTTGTCCCAAAAGTTCGTAAACACTTGCAAAAAATTGAAATTTTACTCGCCAAGTAATCTAAGGTTATTAGAAAACACTTATAAAAAATTGAAATTTTACGCACAAAAACAACAAAAATTATTGCTCAAAATAAAGACCATCATTTTCCAAGATTTTCTGCCATCGATCTGCAAGCTTTCGGATCTGGTCAAAGTACCATTCAGCTGACTTCAAATCAAAGAATTCCTAACATGTTTCCTCGACTTCATCAAACGTGTCGAATCGGCGGCCCTTCAGAAAGTGTTGCATTGAGCGGAAAAGGCCGTAATCTGATGGAGCACAGTCAGGACTGTAGGCTGGATGTGGCAGAACCTCAACGCTGTTCAGCCCTTCAAACTTGTCTTTGGTCTTCCTGGCGGTGTGTGGCTTGGCATTGTCCTGCTGCATTAAAGCGCGCTTTCGGTTGATCAGAGCCGGCTACTTTTGCTTCAACTTTTCGTAGACCCGTTCAAGTTGCTGACAGTAAATTTCGACACTGATAGCACGACCATTCGGAACCAACTCAAAATGCTCGATTCCTTCAAAGTTCCACAAAACGCACATCATGACTTTCTTGACGAATCGATCTTGTTTTGGAACCGACGGTGTCTCTTGCCCTTTCTGAACCCATCGCTTGTCTCGATTGTGCTGGATCAGATAGACCCATTTCGCAAGTGTTTACGAACTTTTGGGACAACCTAATAAGTAATCTCTCAGTTGTCGATGTGTCTCATACTAAAGACGAGCGAGTTGCCTTTCGTTGAAATAACTAGACACATTGTGCCAGAGTTATAAAAAAATTTCGAAATTGAAATTAACCGTCTAAAAGACGAATGACAAAGGTGAAAAGAGTCAGAAAATATTCCTGTTGCTACGTCCAGAGATCATCGCAGTTTCACGATAGGTGGACTTGCATGCAGGCCACTAACAGGACTGAAGGGTACATACGATACAAGCATAAAAACTGAATGAGTTTGTCGGGTCATCATACACCGAAATCATCAGAAGAGTCAAACATAAAAATATTGTTATGGAAAATTCCGAAGATTAACGAAATGGTTTAATAACCGACATATTGAAATTATTTATTTGAACATTATTTCATGAATAATTTCCCACTCAAAGTTAAATAAGAAAATCTCTTTTTATGATAAAAGTTGAATTCGAAAAAAACATTTCTCCTCTGGAAATTTCTACAGGCTTTTCATATCTTGGAAGCACGTGTATTGTAAAGGTCAATTCATTTGTTCAGGAGTTCAAAACAATAACTTGTAATGAAAGCCTTTCTCAAAAGATTCTACAGATCATGTGTTTGATTATTTCCATAGTTTCTGGCAACGCTTTCATCTACGGACTTGTTTACGCCTACAGTCAGTGGTAAGTGTAACTCTGAAAGTGAGAGCGGCACTTAGAAGGCCGAGATTTTTCTGAGGAGCGGGGGCAAACTCATGAAGCGTCTTCATTTTAATATCATACTATCATGTACACAACTTACGAATGAGTTCAATTATAGGTATGTTCTTCTATGTGCCCTGTCCCTTCAGGACGTAGGCGATCATGGCTTTCCACGTTTCCCTATCCCTGGTGGCTCTTAGTAAGCTTTCTCCTGTTACACCATGCAACCCTCGTTCCGTCATCCACTTGATTAGGTCCTTCAGATATGTTATCCCTTGCTTTCCCCTGTCTCTTTTTCCCTCTATCCGACCTGTTAGTATCAGGTTCTCTAGGCCCTCCTTCCTCATTGCATATCCCAGGAACTTCAGCTGTCTCTTCCTGATGCTCAGTATTAATTTCATTTTTGTTTCCATCATTTCCAAGAGCTCATCATTGCTCCCATGCTCGATCCATGATAATCGCAACATCCTTCTGTAGAACCACATTTCAGTTGCTTCAAGTTTTTCCTTAATATTCGATGATATTGTCCAGCATTCACTGCCATATTGAAGGACGGGCAGCACGTATCAATCCACTACTCTCTTCCTTGTTTCTAGCGAAATTGTCCTGTTTCTTAATACTTTACTCAACTTCTGGAATGCTTCCTTCGCCATGCCAATTCACTTTCGGATCTCTGTGTTGCATTTTCTGTCTTCTGTTATAACACTTCCCAGGTATGTAAATTTTTGTACCTGCTTGATTCTAGTATCACCGACCTTTATTTGGCATATTGAGCTGCCCTTTTTACTGATGACCATGCATTCGGTTTTCGTGCAGTTTATTTCTAGTCCTTTCTTCAGCTATCTTCTGTAGGAGGTCTTGTAGTTTTCTTTACTAAATTAAACGGAATAACTTTTCATTCATAGTAGTGGAGTTCTAATCTATTCTTACCCTCTTTTTTACTCCCAAGCTGTTGGAACACAAGAGAGGTTAATTTCAATGTTACTTCACTAAATTAAACGGAATAACTTTTCATTCATAGTAGTGGAGTTCTAATCTATTCTTACCCTCTTTTTTACTCTCATGCTGTTGAAACACAAAAGAGTTAATTTCAAAACAAAATCAAAAAGTTATTACTAACGTCAACACGTACTGAAGCCGGGAAATTGCTGAAGATCAAATTTTATGATAATCAGCGACTGATCAGTTTGATAAATTTTTGAAACTTATAAAAGTGGATGGCCAAGCAGGGGACCAGCCAAAATTGGGGGAATTTGGTTTCCCTGTGGTGATTTAACGCCTTGTTCCGGTGTGAAGGCGCACGGTTTTACAAGGTATGCAAATGAGCGGCAGTCATGTCGACATACTAGCCGCTCGTTGTAATTCGTATGCAAATAAGCAACCGAGAAAAGACATAAAACGAGGAAAGGCTGCGATTTGAGGAAGTACGAACTTAGTCGGTTAACGAAGTGTTTGAGCGCGAAGACGACGACGACTTCGGAAAAACCAGGAAACCAAGAGAATCCCTGCTGTCGTCAAATGCTTTGTTTGCCTGAAACACAAACATATTACTGATTTCCTTTTCGTTACACCCACCTTCTCTTGCCCTGTCGAATAAGTTTCTAAATTTAAAAAAGGAACACTGAACCATATGTGACTTCAATATCCGAGGAATGGACGAATGGTAAACTTACAGATAAATAAAACAAATTCATGATAGAAAAATTGTCTCGCGCGACACAGTGAACCAACTGCAGAACTAGCAACGGACTCGGTATAATCTTTCCACTTAATGTAAGCTAAGAATCTTACCCGAGTCACTGTTTTGGAAGAGAGCATCAAACGTTGATAGAAGGCAGAATACGGTCTTTCAAAGGATTAATAGGAAGCAGTTTTCTTTTGGAGGCTTTCAAATTAATACAGAGATATTACTGATTTCCTTTTCGTTACACCCACCTTCTGCCCCCTCCCCGTAGAATCACCACTGCCTCCAATCCTTATAGGTGGTAACATGTCTAAGATTTAGTTGAGTCATTACATTCTCAAGCGTTACTCAGATTACAATTCGCTGTATCTTTTTCTTTGTTTTTGTAATTGCTCAGAATTTTTCTAGCTGATACACTTTATAGGCTGTTGCTGCTATTAAATATATATCCTTAGTATGAGATAAGTTATTCGTGCCTCTTTTTTTATTAAACTCACCACACGTAAGGTAGTAAAGCCAATAAGACGCAATTGGTTCGTGGCCGTGAAAGAATAAAAAATTAGAAGCATTACTGAAGAGGAAGAACCACAGAACAGTAATCAGGAAGACAGTAGAAAACGATTGACATTGCATTTAATTTTTCGACATCAAACTTGTCAGAAGAGAAAGAAGCCTGAAGAGAGTTCCAAACGTGATAAGAAAACTGTTAGCATATATCTACGGCGGCACATAGTGAATTATAAACCGATGGGACCTAGTTGGTTGTCTAGCAGTGCGTTTAAATTTTATTACTCTAGACACCGCAGTGAAGAGATCCTCCGAATAATTACCATGAACATTACTTCTCTGTGACAGAGAAGCAACTTTACGGTGGTGGGAGTGACTCAAACCGAGATGTCGGGTAAAGGACAATAATATTGCTGATTCTTTTTTGTATTTTATCAAGATTTTCTAAATATAAAGGAAGAACACCGGACCATATGTGACTTCAATATTCGAGGAATGGACGAATGGTAAACTTACAGATATATAAGACAAATTCTTGATAGAAAAATTGTCTAGTGCGACACAGTTAACCAGCTTTCTTGGCTTCAGACCAAGCAATGGACTCAGTATAATCTTTCCACTTAATGTCACAGTCCTGGAGGAGAGTATCAAACATGCTGACAGAAGGCAGAAAGGGGTCTCTCAAAGCAGTTTTTTTAAGCTTTAAAATTAACATAACTAGCTTTGCTCCAGTCATTAACAGACCGTATAATTCTATATGTGACAGTAATAATCAAAGCCTAGACTAATGGTAGATTTATAAATATACAAGACTTATTCTGGTAAGAAAAATTGTCTAGCAAAAAACAATGCAAACACTTTGCTAGCAATATGTCTAGCTATTGATTCAATATAATCTTTGCACTTTATGTAAGCGGGAAACGATTGTTCGAGAAGGCACAATGAAATTCTCTTCTGAAGGATAGCATCAGCCATACTTTTGGAAAGTAGACAAGTAAAAACAAGGAGTTTCATTTAAGAGGAGTTAAAATCTACAAACCATTCCTTGACATAGTTAATAACATAATGTAGGTTAATATTTGCTCATAAGAAAACACTATTACAGTTAACATTAATATTTAAACTTTTCGTAACGTTTCGATTGATCCATTCTACGGCCTTCTTCAGGCATACATAATGTATGGGCGTTATGTTTGATATTAGTGGTTTCCCTTACACTTTTAATGAAATCTCTAACTGGGAACATTTACATACACTTTATTCGGAATATTTTGTAAAAAATATAATTGTAACACTATTTCCCGCCGATATATTCATTTTTGTTTGGTTTAATACAACGGAGAGAGAGAAATTGATATTAGTGGTATTATTAGTTGTGCTTTATTGTAATCCGCGATGTGAGCTTACGTAAAAATCTATTTTAATACTATTATGTACTTTTCAAATCCGGGGAATAGAGAAATTAACTGATAATTGAGAAAAAAGAGAAAAATATACTTTTCTTCCTTGTTCATATACGAAACGAATTGTTTTAAGCCAAATAGAAGTTTGTAATATGGAAGTAGCCATAACAAAATGTCAGGATTTACATGATGAGGTCCGGTAAGGTTAAATCCGCATAAGTATTCCTGGGAAAAAAGGGTTTGAAAATCGAAAACCTGGGAATAATGTAATCGAAAGAAAGAAGACAGAAAGACATGACGTCATGTCAGCGGTTAATATTTCATTGGTCGAGCCATGGCTCCCCTCAAATCGTGTGGGTGGAAAATAATCTCATTGATCAAAATCTTTGAGTCGGCTAGATCCACCGAGAGGATTGAGGATGGTTATAAAAATAGAAACTCAGCGAGAAAAAATCAGTTGAGAGACTTTCAAGCAACAAGGATAAAACATTGCCGTCGCCACATCGCTCTATTATTTGACTGTTTGTGTACAGATTGATAAAGGCCGAAGAGACGTGTTTTTTATCTGGAGAATTGAGAGCCCTGAATAGTTTTGATATTTTTAATGAAACTTGTAATGGACGTTTTTATTTGAAGTTTGAAAAGCTCTGATATTTTTAATGAAACTTGGAAAGGACATTTTTATTTGAAGATTAAAAACTCTGATATTTTTAAACCAAGCCTCGCTCCGTTGTAAACTGTCATTCCGACGATTGTATTTTCTACTTATGTAATTAATATTTTTCTTATTATAATGAATTTTTTCGTAACTCATCCAGGCGTCTTCGAACTAATTCATTTATTAGCAGTATAGCCCGGCGTTGCTCGAGGGTGTAATGAAAGCTTTAAAACTAATCCATGGTCCTGGAGCTCAAACTCTTTGAACGTTGGCACGAAAGACTAAGAAGCAATAGTTGTTTCCAGTTAAAGCGAAACAGTAGAGTGAGAGAAAAATGAATTGATGTAAGTCAAATTTTGATTTCCTGGTATCGATATCAAAAAAGTTTTTTCGTCGTAAACTGATTTTTGAAGGCTAAATAAGTTCTCTGAGTAAATGGTATCATGGCTGAGACTAATAACTACAAGTATACCTACTTAGAGCCAAACCCGAAACAAAAACTAAAATAAAAGGGCTGAAAAAATACAGACATACAGGCAGATAAACAGACATGCACACAAACATCTTGCCTTTTATATATGTATTATCGATTAACTGCACTATTGTAAAAACTCCAACCTTGAAACTTCTGAATATCGTTTCTTATGTCTTTGTCTATGAGTGTATCGAATTTGATTAAAATCGGACCACTCCTTCTATAACACGATTTTTCGAATATCGATTTTCGATATTTCTCGGGGTTACCTCAACACAAACCTAGCTAAAAACACTCGCAGACATTTATAGTACAACTGTGTAAATTTTCAAGAAAATCGGTTCAGCCGTTTCGGAGTCTATACGTAACGGACACAGACACACACAGACACACACACACACACACAGAAAAAGTTCCATTTATAAATAAGTTTAGATTTAGATTTCTACAACATCACCTGTATTGTTTTCTTTTCTGTCTTCTCTCTCCTCTTGTAAAACCCTGCGCACCAGTCACCTTGCTTGGGGTTAAATGTTTATAAATATAGATAGATAGATAGATAGATAGATAGATAGAAAATAGATAGATAGATAGATAGATAGATAGATAGATAGATAGATAGATAGATAGATAGATATAACATTAAAATAGATAGATAGATAGATAGATAGATAGATAGATAGATAGATATAACATTAAAATAGATAGATAGATAGATAGATAGATAGATAGATAGATATAACATTACGATAGATAGATAGATAGATAGATAGATAGACAGATAGGACATTAAAATAGATAGATAGATAGATAGATAGATAGATAGATAGATATAACCTTAAAATAGATAGATAGATAGATAGATAGATATAACATTAAAATAGATAGATAGATAGATAGATAGATATAACATTAAAATAGATAGATAGATAGATAGATAGATAGATATAACAAAATTAGAAAATAGATAGATAGATAGATAGATAGATAGATAGATAGATATAACATTACGATAGATAGATAGATAGATAGATAGATAGATAGATAGATAGATAGATAGGACATTAAAATAGAAAGATAGATCGATAGGTTAAACAACATAATATACAGATAATAAAAGGCATGGATTTGGCACAAGAACGAAAGTATTTTTTTAATCGTTTCACCCCAAGCAAGGCATTCCATTGCCACTATTGCGCTTGGGGCTACATAGGGGAAGGTAAATAGAAAGAGTGGTTAGATATAGGAAATGTTAGTAGCGAGGTGATAGATAGTTGGCAGGATGGGAAGAGTGTTTGAAAGAATGGAAGCGAGTTATTGTGTTAGGTGGTGTCTATGGGGTATCCAGTGTTGATCGAACTCACTTGTAATAGGTTCTAGCAAAACAAGCTTGCTAACCATTACACCACATCGAGGTGTCCAAGACATAGATAGAGAGATCAGGCAGTTAAGTGCCATACGGGATACACGCTTGGGCGATTATATCTCAAAAGAGACATGAATGACTTGTCACAAGATTAATCCGCAGTAAGTTGCCATTACTCACTGCAGTAGACTGGTTGTCGGCCAAGACTATAGAACCAAATTTTGTTGTGCTATTTAACCCATAATTGGAGAGAAGAAACTGATTAATATCTTTCCCAAGGTTATTTGCGCATAAGAGAAATGCCACGAGTTTAACTGGAATTCGAACCCAGCTCCCCGATTTCTCGTTTCGAGGCGATATCCATTGCACCATAACGCAGATAGATATTAAAACCGACCCTATTCAGATATCTTACATTGCATGTGATTATGTCCGTCTACACACGTCTTTGTTTTTGTTTGCCCTTGCGTGTCTGTGGATACTCTCCTGGTTGAATCACTCTTTCTGACGGACTCCTAACCCAACATCGTCCGTCTCCGTTGCTTCAAATCCCTTCGATATAATCTATCGCCGTGTTGATATTTCGCCGCTTCTTTTCAAGCCGCGCAGGATGATTAATTCTAATCACAATAGTGAGATCAATACAATTTTAATGACCTCAGTTCCTCTGCTAACGCACAGGATAAATTATTTCAGAGTGCATCAAATCGTGCCAAATTATATATTTTCAGGTTTTAACAGTTATTCACTCACACAGGAAATCATCAAAAGCCTACCACCCCACACCATACGAAGTCCGCTGTTGGCGCGCATCTGAAAGTATTATAAAATTACTATTAAATAATCATTAGCTCTAAATCTGTGCTGATAAATTGTTTTGCGCCAAAAATCAAAGAGCATCAGCAACTTTTTAAAATGTTCCAGTTACCGAATTCCCTCCGACCAACTCCTCTGATAGTGTTTTTCTATTATGTTAATAGAGAGAAAATTCAGGGAGTTTTTGTTATGCTTACATCTTCATTCATATACTACTTGAAATTTTTCAGGTTATTCCGATATGAGAAAACTTCTTTACTCTCCTGACCCCCAATAAATTCTCTTCACCCCTATTTTAATCTTCAGCCTATATTTTTATCTTCACTGTTTGGAGGTCCGCCATTTTGGCACTGAGAACAGAACATGAGTTCTGTTTCGGCTAAATACAGGATATTTTTTTTAAAGAATGGTTAATATATATATATATATATATATATATTATCAGCGATAGCATCAGCTACTGCCCTATATGTATATATATATATATATATATATATAGATAGATAGATAGATAGATAGATAGATAGATGTATGTGTTATGTCTTGAAGGCTGTCACTATATATATATAAATATACAGGGCTGTAGCTCATGCTAAAATAACACCGGGCACAGAGAAAATTGCCCTGATTTATTAGGTGACAATGTGATGACGTCATCAGTCTCATCCGTTTCCAGAAACTATGATTTTTGCGGGTTTTTTCGGCTATGCCAATGGAAATTAGGCACAGAACCTGAACGAAAGCAGGAAATCGGGTTCGGACTTTCTGAGTATAACCAGTCTTTTCTCCCAAAATTAATAAATAAACAAACAGATTTTTACTGCGGTCATTCGGATGTTTTCTTCGTTTTTCTTTCTTTCTTTCTTTCTTTCTTTCTTTCTTTCTTTCATTCATTCATGTATTCTTTCTTTCTTTCTTTCTTTCTTTCTTTCTTACTTCGTGAATTGTTTCGTTTGATTTCTGACGAAGGCTTTTTTCTTTGCCCGGATTTTCAATATTTTTTTTTTTTTAATGGTTTCACCCCGAGCAAGGCAGAAACGCCACTGATGTGCAGGGGGTTACATAAATGTAAAAAGATTAATTAGAAAAGAGTGAGGAGCACAAACTAGTTAGAAAGGAGCAATAGAAATCTGAGAAAGCAGGTGCAATGACAGATACATGGGCGGAGAGAAAGTGAAGATTATACAGGGGAGGGGAGAGAGCTAGAGTCCAGTGGTTAGTAGGTGAGTATTAACTTTGCTTTTAAAATTCTGGAGGTTGTAGCCGCCAGGAAAGCAAGAATACGGGAGTGAGTTCCACAGGCGGGAAGTGCGAGAGAGGAAGCTGCAGGAGTAGAATTGTCGTCTGCATTTGACTAACCTGACTGTGAATGGGTGGGACCCAGTTGCCAGTCTGGTTGCACGGATAAACACCTGTTGAGGAGGCATTAGTGACTTAAGCTCATCCGAGCAGAAGCCATGAAAGTATTTATAGAAAAGACAGAGGGAGGCCACATTTCGACGATGGGAAAGTGGCTGCAGTCGAATTGCACGGAAAGGCCCGAACCCGTGCCAGGTGTGCCCGATAGTCAGATACGGCCATATATATACATATATATATATATATATATATATATATATATATATATATATATATATATTATGATCGTGTGCAATTTACTGGCATTGTTGAGCAGGTGGTTACATAGGAGGTAAGTTATGAAAAAGAGTGACAGGTTATAGGGGTGTCAGGAAGAGAGCAGTAGAAGGATTAGAGTACAGCTGATAGTGGAGCGGCCGAAAAAAAGCATGAGAGAGAGGATGCAAGTTAGTGAAATAGGAGATGACTATTGACTTTACATTTGAATTCTTGGAGATTGTAGCTGTCGGGAAAGCAAATAAACGGAATGGAATTCCACAGGCGGGAAGTGCGAGAAAAGAAGCTCATGGAGTAGAATTTGCGTTTATATATATATATATATACATAATTTATTTGTTAAAATGTACGTGCTTTTATGTTTCGTTTCATTGAATAATATGTATATTGTCTCAATTTATTTTTATGCTGATCGGAGTGCGTGTTTTTAAAAATACTCTTCTAAAAAATGCAAATTTTATCGCAGCTGCAATCATTTTCTTATCCTTCTACTGCCCTCTTCCTGACACCCTCTGTAACCTGTCACTCTTTCTCATAACTTACCTCCTATGTATCTCCTTGCTCAAAAGTGGCAGTAAAATGCCTTGGGGCGACGCGATTATAATATATATATCGATATATATATATATATATATATATATATATATATATATATATATATATCCCTGTATGACGGTAAACTGCATCTGGCAGCAAGGCTTCTGATTGGGAGGTTGGGAGGAGCATGGAACCACCTCTAAATTGCTGTTGTTCTCAGGTCAACTTTGACCCGGTGTGGTAGCACCTGTTGGAGTCCCAGCTATGGGCAAATAGTTACCCCCCACCACCAATCTGGGGTTAAAATATTGTGAAAGTATAAAATAGACTTTTATAGAAATATTTACATAAAAATAGACTTTTATTGGAAAATATCCAATTTTAAAGAAAAAACTATTACCATAACACATTTTTGAAGGAAAAAAATATTATCAGCGAAACATTTTTGATTACAAGAAAAGAATAAATAGCAATCATTTTCATTTAAATCTGACGAAATCAACCTTCTCGTGATAACCAAACATTAAAAATAAATACCTTAAACCCCACCGTTTTGGCGTTAAATAACCCACTGAGGTTGATATGCTGTTAAACAAAACTCAAACATTTACACAAAATAGACTTTTATGGAAAATATTCCATTTTTGAAGGAAAAATATTATCAACAATACATTTTTTAAATAAAAAATACGTTAAACCCCCACCTTTTGGGCATTAAATATCCCACAGAGTTTGATATGCCATTCAAACTCAAAATCTATTTTTAAGTTCTATGATGTTGAGTATGCCAGATAATGTCACATTGCCTTGCGTCACGCCATTTAAATTGAAATTTGAAACTCATTGAAGTAAATTTATGCAAAGTATCTAAATCTATCTAAACTTATTTATAAATGGAACTTTGTCTGTGTGTGTGTGGGTGTCTGTGTGTGTGTCCGTTACCTATAGACTCCGAAACGGCTGAACCGATTTTCTTGAAAATTTACACAGTTGTAATATAAGCATCTCCGAGTGTTCTTAGCTAAGTTTTGTGACGAGGTACTCCCGATAAATATCGAAAATTGATAATCGAAAAAAAGTGGTCCGATTTTAATCAAATTTGATACACTCATAGACGATATTCAGAAGTTTCAAGGTTGCAGTTCTTACAATAGTGCAGAAAATCGATAATATATATGTATAAAAGGCAAGATGTTTCTGTGTGTGTGTGTGTGTGTGTGTGTGTGTGTGTGTGTGTGTGTGTGTGTGTGTGTGTTTATCTGCCTGTATGTCTGTATTTTTTCAGCCCTTTTATTTTAGTTTTTGCTTCGGGTTTGGCTCTAAGTAGGTATAATTGTAGTTCTTAGTCTCAGCCATGATACCATTTACTCAGAAAACTTATTTAGCCTTCAAAATTTAGTTTACGACGAAAAAAAAACTTATTTGATATCGATAGCAGGAAATAAACATTTGCCTTACATCCATTAATTTTTCTTTCAGTCTACGGTTTCGCTTTGACTGGAAACAACTATTGCTTTTTAGTCTTTCGTGCCAACGTCCAAAGAGTCTCAGCTCCAGGATCATGGATTAGTTTTAAAGCTATCATTACACCGGAGCAATGCCGGGCTGTGAGTGATATATTTTTTTAATTACTAAAAGCTTTATGAACAAAAGTATATCATTTAATAACGTACATAAGCACACACACTAAATTACAAAAAATAAACGTAACACAGATATCTCATTTTAACATAAAAACATGATAAAGAGCAAATTTATTGAATTAAATCGACACTGGATTCAACCACGGTCTCCAAACAACTCTTCTGGACGGTCTCCTTATTTTCGTCTGTAAACGCTACCATAATCATTGCATCCAGGTCATATTTAGGGTTACAAAGAGTTCTCACTGAACTGTGCCCCATACATAATAATCAAGGCGGCTGTAGAGTTCAGTGAGCATACGTAAAGGGTGATGCTATCGCTGACAGAGATGAATGGGTTCTCCTGTTTGTGACGCATGGTGCAGTATCCTGTTGCCCGATATAGGTTTTTTTCAATAACTATCCTCCTGACCTGGAACATTAATACCTCTTGATGTAGGCATTTATGTTGAGATCTGAGGCCCTGTGGGTAGATGAAGGCAGGGATACTTGTACTTGTACTTGTACTTGTTTTGGCATTCACCCTGGTCGGGTTAACCCGGCTTCCTTCCCGAGCACGAACCACATCTCAAATCATCGCAGCCCACGTTCACCGATCTAGAGCCAGGTCACATGAAATGGCGAGCCAATTGCGCTTCCATAGTCGAAGACCAACTACTTGTGTGCCCGATAGTGCTGCTAGGTCATCCCTGATATTCGTTGCCCACGTGTTCAACTGCCCAACAACACGTTTGCGCAAGCCACGTAAAGACGATGGGGGAAGGACATCGAGGTTGAGCTCCCTCTCCAGACGTCTAGCTGCATGCCCAAACCATCGCAGGCGACGTTGAAGAAGGACAAGCGACAGAGGTCGGAGATTCAGGCGTCGTCATAAAGTTGCCGTTGGCACTCGAACGATGCAGCGCCATCGTAGAATGCAGCAAAGGCAATTAAGACTTCAAGCTTTCGCAGGTCAACCGCCCTCAGTGGCCACGTTCAGCAACCAAAGAGAAGGATCGTCCGAACGATAGCTTGATAGATACGCTCTCTGAGTGGGCGGCTTAGTCGGTGGAAAATCACCCAACCATAACAATGTGAATTAGTAAATTTTTATTTTGGATTGTTATTCAACGAAATATAATTTTCGGAATTTATCGATATAATATACATATTTCGTTCTGTAGAATATATAATAGTATATACATCGAGCCCTCCACCTGGATCATTTTTAATATTGATAAAATTAATATTAATAGCATCTGATTTTGGGGATTTTACCTATATACACTTCCTTTTTTAGTTTTAATACATGCATATATATATATATATATATATATATATATATATATATATATATATATATATATATATATATATATATATATATATATATATATATATATATATATATATATATATAAAAGTTCTATGTTCACTGAACAGTAAATGTTCATCCTTTGATAATGGCTTATGTAAGCCGAAAGCTCAGACCTGATAAAAAGATCAACAATTATTGCGATTTCTTGTCGTCTTTCCATGACAACACTATCAAGCTAATCATATCATACAAACGGATCTTACACAAAATAAATAGACAGAACTTGTCTATATTATTCAAATGAAACCTGTATTAATGAGAAAATGCTGCCAAAATACGCACAATATATATATATATATATATATATATATATATATATATATATATATATATATTATGCTCTCATTACGATTGAGCCCTCTAGAGAGAAACATTTTAAAAACTGACCCCTTCTGTGAATTACGTGTTACTCTTAATGTAATGAATTATGTTCTTCCGGTGACTGGCGTGTGTATAAACCGCTTATATATAACACGTTAAAATTTTCCTATTTTTCATGGCTTAGGAAGTAGGGATACCGACTGACATCAAATTGGTCAAGTTTCAATCCCGGCTGAAGCAAGTGAATGTCTAGCAACACTGATGAGCTGTAATACAGCGAAAACAGGTTTGTATGTGGATGACTAATATATATATATATATATATAATCGCCCGGTTCACACTCCACCCACGTCTATTGAACAGGTTAAGAGGCTCATCCCTTCTTCCCTGTTTAAGATGTGGTTTCCGGCTTTCTCTTTTCCAATCCTTTCACTATTACCTAGCCCCCTGCACATCAGTGGCGTTACCGTCTTGGTCGGGGTGATACGATTATATATATATATATCATTAAAAGTCTAGGATAAGATTGGTAAATAATCGGGGAGTGTCCTAGTAATATTGTTTGAATGTTATAACTGATCCAACAGTGAGATCAAAATAAATTTAAATCACAGATCAGATATTTATTTATTTATTTATCTGTGAATTCAGAACACATTTATGGGAGATAGCTATTTCAACATGTCAACATTTCGAGTTTTCATCGTCAACCAAAGAATAGAGAAAAATTCTTGTCCGGGAACAAGGGTTAGTAAAGGAAGGAGTAAAAATGTTGATTACGATGGGTTTAAGCTCAGAAGAATCGTAGTCGCAATTTCTTTTGGTAGTGGAAGGCAGGTGGTTTGACCATTGGCTTAGTTTGTTCTAGGTAGGAGGAAAAAAGAGTTAATTAGTGAAATTTAAATATACCACGGTGACGAAACATGCTAATAAATCTACCGTCCGCCCGTGTATTGAATACTGCTGCCACATCTGGTCGGCTGACCCTGCTATTCTCCTCGGGATTCTCGACAAAATACAGCGGAGAATCTGTAATGTGATCGATACCGACTTAGCTGACCGCCTACAGTCACTCTCTCACCTACTTAACGTGGCTTCCCTGTGCCTCTTCTATAAGTACTTTCACGGCTTTTGCTCGGATGAACTTAAATCACTGGTGCCCCCTAGATGTGAATTTGCACGAGATACTAGATTGGCAACTAGGCCCACCCCTTTTCAGTGAAACCGATGAAATCTAACCGCAATTTCTACTCCAATAGCTTCTTTTCTCGCACTTCACGCCTGTGGAATTCCCTTCCGCATGATTGCTTCCCCGACGGCTACAACCTCCGGGAGTTTAAATGTAAGGTCAATAGACACCTCCTAACACACTAACTCGCACCCATTCCCGCCAACGCTCTCCCTACGTACCTCCTAACTCGTCTATCACCATCCCTCTGACATTTGCTATACCCAATCGCTCTATTTAGCCCCATGCGCTATAGTGGCAGTGGACTGCCTTGCTTGGGATGATTTTGATTTAAAAAAAAAAACAAAACATAGATTACATTTATCACCTGGAGTAGACCATACCTATCAGCATTCAATTTATCTGTAGGTTTAGAACATCTTCCTTTTATTCCCACTATTTTCGGGAGAAAGCTGTCTGATACTTTCAATTAGGGTTAATAAAGGAGCGCCTGTGCGTAAAAAATCTTTGTTTCCGAATTCCCCCCCGAAATTCCGAGGTCCACGCTATATTTTTTATTGTTATCTTTAGGGGAGATGGTAGCTTGATGGATCACATTTGTAGATAATTTATTTCAACCGGACAGTTTTCTCTGTATCTGCAATAACAGGAGTGTGTACTTTTGTACTCTGTATTAAATTCCCTGAAATTCTTCAAAATTTGGTTATTGTGGGATCTATGTTGTACATATTATCAGTACAGGATCTTGTACTAGTAATATGTACAACATATTACTAGTTGTTTTTTGTTTTTTCATTAGTTTGGTAAGCAGGATTTTTTTTATCGTAAAGTGCTCGATATCTAGATGTGCTTTTTGTTGCAGTGGGTATCGACTCGGATTAGGAAGACGGGTTTGAATTCCAGTTGAAATCATGGCATTAACTTACGCACAAATAACCTTGGGAAAGGTATTCATCCGTCTCTTCCCTCCAGATATGGGTTAAATAATAGGACAAATTGAGTTCTATAGCCTTGGCTGGCAACCAGTCTAACACAGAAAGCAACAGCAATCAAGTGAGGGATAACCTTCTGCCCAGTCAGACATGATCGCCCAAAGCGTGTATCACGTATGGCACTTGACTGCTGGGTAGCGATAGAGCGTTAATAGGTTTAATGCACAAATAAATTTGTCACTTTATCTGAGCAGGTTCATGCCGACTTCAATCTTTCGTGAGGACGCCGTTATAAGGTCATTACTCATCGGGGCTGGTTTTATTTTGCCGTTGTGTCCCGTCTTTTTTTACTTATTTATATCGACCTTGGGGTGATTTGAATGTTGATTGGTTTTATAAGAAGTCAAACATGCCAACAGGATAAAAAAATTTACATCAACCAAATGCAGCCTACAATTCTACTCCATCAGCTTCTTTTCTCACACTTTCCCACCTGTGGAACTCTCTTCCATATTCTTGCTTTCATAACGGCTGCAACTTTTAGGAATTTAAATGCAATGTCAATACCCATCTTTTAACCACGTGATTCCAGTTCTTTCTACATCTTTTTCTTTCTTTCTACCTTTGAAACTGTCATCACGCCTCTATTCCCATCTTTCTCTTGCTCCTTTCTCTGACATCTTCTGTAACTGGTTCATCTTTCTCTTTACTCTCCTCCTATTTAATATTTTCCTTTATGTAGGCCCCTGCGCATCAGTGGCGTTATCGTCTTGCTTGGGGTGAAACCGTTTAGAAAAAAATTAAAAATAAATTATATGAATGCAAAATGAAATGATATGAATGAAGAAAAAGAAAAAGAAAAACAGCCAATCGTAAATAAGATCATTCCCACAAAATATCAAATCACAGCAAAGTCCATGTAAATAAGAAAAAAACAACCCCAAAACAACGAAAAAAAAACAGCCAAGATTATTGAAACTTCCAAGTCCGCATGAACCAGCTCAGTTTACATATATATATATATATATATATATATACTAGCAGTATAGCCCGGCGTTGCTCAGGTGTAATGAAAGCTTTAAAACTAATCCATCGTCTTGGAGCTCAGACTCAGACTAAAGAATATGTATGAAGTTTGGTGAGAATCGGATAAAAATTATTGATATGTATGAAAGACATACAGACAGATAAACAGACACACACACACACAAACATCTTGTCTTGTCTTATATATATTATCGATTTTCTGCACTATTGCAACCTTGAAAGTTCTGAATATAGTTTCTTATATTCTTGTCTATGCGTGTATGAAATTTGATTAACATCGGACCACTCCTACTGTAACTCGATTTTTTCGACTTTCAATTTTCGATATTTATCGAGGGTACCTCGACACAAAACCTAGCTAAGAACACTCGCTTATAGTACAACTGTGTAAATTTTCAAGAAAATCGGTTCAGCCGTTTCGGAGTCTATAGGTAACGGACACACACAATCACATATATATATATATATATATATATTTATATATAAATAGGTAACGGACACACACAATCACATTTATATATATATATATATATATATATATATATATAAATTTTGAAGAATATTATTTTATCTGTTGCGCGTAAGTGAATCCATTGTATTCACTCACGCGCAAATACCCTTGGGAAAGGTATTAATCCGTCTCTTCCTTCCAGTTATGAGTTAAATAGCAGGACAGATTGGGTTCTATAGCCTTGGTCGGCAACCAGTCTACCGCAGAAAGCAATAGCAACCTACTGCGGGATAATCTTTCGAGTATCACGTATGGCACTCTTTCGTGTATCACGTATGGCACTTAACTGACTGAAGGAATCTCGTGAGACCACATAATACTTAAAATAGGTAAATAATTTTTAACCGTAAGTTGATTTTTTTTTTTATTAGAGCACGAGTTATAACTGACATCCTTTATATATATATATATATATATATATATATATATATACGAACATTTTAATTTCGGCTTGGTAGTGATTCAAGCTAAAAGAAATTATGTTTTGTAATTAGACTAGATTTTCATCACCATACATGAAATTTCTAGTTTGTTTTTCTATTTGTTTATAATTCGCAATAAAGAATTAGATATTTTATTCATTTTTTTCTGAAAAACTAGCAGATTACTTTTTACGTGATATGCCCAAGGCATAGACATGTCTTGATGCAAATACTCGTCACGAGCTGCCAAGCTGTTAATTACATACATACATACATACATACATACATACATACATACATACTAACATACATACATACATACATACATACATACATATCGTTAAGAAGAATTAAGTAAGATAATGTTCGTATTTTGCCTGAGAACCATTGAGAAATCTCAAAATCACCCAGCAAATTTCGAAAGTGTCCCCTGGTAAATTCGCCAAATCTTACATGCATTTTTAGTCAAAGATAAATAGGAAAGGTAAATACTTTATCATTGTGTTTTTAAAATTTTATTAAAATTTAATTTATTTTTACATTTTTTGAGAATGAGTGTAGTAAATTATCCCTTACTGCCTCGGATGTTTGTACTCTTGCTTTGTCTAAGGCAAGATAATTTGATAAGTGACAGTCCTCTACCGGCTGCCTGTGACTTCATTTCATTTTCTACTATTTTTGATTTACCAAGGTTAAAAAGACTTCTTCTTCTTCTTCTTCTTCTTCTTCTTCTTCTTCTATGTGGCCTGTCCTTTCAGGACATAGGCGATCATGACTCTCCACGTCTCCCTATCCCTTGTGGCTCTTAGTATGTTTGCTCCTGTTGCTCCTGGCAACCCCCGTTCCGTCATCCACCTGATCAGTCCCTGCAAATATGTTATCCGCTGCCTTCCTCTGTATCTCCTTCCTTCTATCTGTCCAGTCAGTATCAGGTTCTCCAGGCTCTCCTTCCTCATTGCATGTCCCAGGAACTTCAGTTGTCTCTTCCTGATGCTCAGCATCAATTTCCTTTTTGTTGCCATTCTTTCTAACACCTTGTCGTTCCTTGTATGCTCAGTCCACGATATCCGTAGCATCCTTCTGTAGAACCACATTTTGGCCGCTTCCAGTTTTGTCCTCATTTTCGATGATATTGTCCAGCATTCACAGCCGTATTGAAGAACTGACATCAAGTAGCAGTCTAGCACTCTTTTCTTCGTTTCTATCGAGATTTTCCTGTGTGTTAGTATTTTGCTCATCTTCTGGAACGCGTCCTTTGCCATGCCAATTCGCCTTCGGATCTCCGTGTCGCACTTTCCATCTCCTGTTAGAACACTTCCTAGGTACTTAAATTCTTGGACTTGTTTGATTCTGTTATCCCCCACCTGTATTTGGCATTTTGGGTTGTATCTTTTGCTGAAGACCATGCACTCAGTTTTCTTAAAGTTTATTTGTAATCCCTTCTTGTCACTCTCCACTGCTACTTTCTGTATGAGGTCTTGTAGTTTCCTTTCCGTGTCCGCAATCAGCACTGTATCGTCCGCATATCTTATGTTGTTCAGGTTGTGGCCTCCAATAACAAATCCTGGCGTGTCATCTAGGGTCCTCAGAATATTCTCGCTGTATAGGTTGAAAAAATCCGGTGAAAAGACACATGCTTGTCTTACGCCTTTTTCTATCTTTGTGTATCTACTGAGGTCGTTACCTGTCCGTATGCAGGCCGTTTGCTGCCAGTAGAGATTCTTGATTATTCTTTGCCGAAAATGTCGAGATTGCCCAGCATCTCCATCACTTCTTTGTGTCGTATTTTCTCGAATACCTTCGCGTAATCAATGAAGCACAGGTACAAGTCTTTCTTCATTTGCAATGCCCTTTTAGAGAGCATCCTAATCATGAATATGGCGTTCCTTGTTCCAGTGTCCTTGACGAACCCGCACTGTTCCTGCCCTATCTTTGGCCTGATTCTGCTTCTCGCTCTATTCATCAGGATTCTGACAATCAGTTTTGTAATGTGACTCATTAAGCTGATAGTTCTGTGTAGTTCGCACTCGTTTGCACCAGGTTTCTTCGGCAGCGCTATAAATATCGACTTGCATAGGTCGTCTGGTATTATTCCGCTGCTATAAATTTCGTTTATTATGTCGGTAATCTTTTCTATGCCATATTCTTCTAAGGCTGTCAGCAGCTCTATCACTATGCCATCTGGACCAGGTGCTTTGTTTCTGTTCATTTTGGCCATTGCAGCTTCCACTTCGGATTTTAGTATTTCCGGTCCATCCATCTCCTTGTGTATTCTCGGTTGTTCTCTCTTGTCGCAAAAGAGATCCTTTATGTATTCTTCCCATCGCTGGAGTATTTCCTCTTTCTTTAATATGACTGTCCCTTCCTTGGATTTTATGCATCCTGTTGAGGAGCAGGTTTTTTGTCCTGTCAGTTCTCTTATCTCTTTATGCATCTCTGCTTTGTTGTTCCTGCTCAGTCTCTCTACTTCTGCACATTTGTTGTTGAGCCATTCCTCTTTAGCTTGTCTGCATTTGTTCCTTATCTCCTTGTGAAGTTTTTTGTACTCTGCTCCTGGTATTCCCAAGCGGTCACCCACCTAAGTACTGACCAGGCTCAACGTTGCTTAACTTAGGTGATCGAGCGAGAACCGGTGTATTCAACGTGATATGGCCGTAAGCTGGTGCATTTGGTGAACTATCAATATAAAAATCATTTTGAAAATAGTTTCATTATTTTTCTGGAAGAAAACGTCGGGAAAACTAAGATAGTACAAGTAAAGAAATTTAAATACCTGGGAAGCGTTCTGACATAAAATGGAAAGGACGTCGCCGAGATCTGAAGACGTATTGGCATGTCCAGGGACGCAGTTAAAAAGGTAACCAGAATACCGACAGACAGACAAATCTCATTGGAAACAAAGATAAGAGTGCTGGATTGCCATGTGATATATGTTTTTTCTGTATGGCAGCGAATCTTTGACGATCTCTTCAAGGATAAAGGAGAGGCTCGTGGCAACAGAAATATGGTTCTACAGAAGGATGCTGAGGATACTATGAACCGAGCATGGAGATTCGATCTTGCCTCCCAGAGAGTAAAACCCTACGCCTGCTTGGCCTCACACTTTTAGCGGACCTCAAGTGGAATGACTACGTCGAATCCATTGCTAAATCCGCTGCTATGAAAGTCGGTTCTCTGTGCAGGACCCGTCAGTTTTTTCCGTCTGATTCTATCCTGCACATATATAAATCTACCATCCGCCCGTGTATTGAATACTGTTGCCACATCTGGTCGGGTTCCCCTGCTATTCTCCTCGGGGTTCTTGAGAATATACAATGGAGAATCTGTAATGTGATCGATACCGACTTGGCTGACCGCCTGCAGTCACTCTCTCACCGGCGTGACGTGGCTTCTATAAATACTTTCACGGCTTCTGCTCCGTGAAACCGATAAAATGTAACCGCAATTTCTATTCCAAAAGCTTCTTTTCTCGCAATTTCCGCCTGTAGAATTCCCTTCCACATACTTGCTTCCCCGATAATTACAATCTCCAGGAGTTTAAATGTTAGGTCAATAGACACCTCCTAACACACTAACTCACACCCGTTCTCTTAAACACTCTTCCTATGTACCTCCTTACTCGTCTATCAGCCTCCTTCTGACATTTCCTATATCTAATCAGTCTCTCACCACCTTCTCCTATGTAACCCCCTGCGCTATAGTGGCAGTGGAATGCCTTGCTTGGGGTGAAATGATTAAAAAAAAGATGGAGAGGATGCAAATGAGAAGAAAATATATAGTTCACATCAAGAAAAGACAGCTGATGTTTGTAGGACCCGCAACGAGGAAAGATGGTTTGGAGAATCTGATACTCAAAGGACTGACAGAGGCAAAGGGATACGTGGGAAAAGAGACATGTAATGGGTTTGAAAATATGAATAGCGGAGCGGGATTTTGGAGAAATACCAAAAATATTAAGAGCGACATGGGATGCCCGGTTCACACTCCACCCACGTCTATTGAACAGGTTAAGAGGTTTATCCCTTGTTCCTTGTTTAGGATGTGGTTTCCGACTGTCTGTTTACCAATCTTCTCACTTTTTTTTTTCAATTGGAGTAGATAGATCTATCTATCGCCTGGTTCACACTCCACCCACGTCTATTGATCAGGTTAAGAGGCTCATCACTTGTTCCCTGTTTAGGATGTGGTTTCCGGCTTTCTCTTTACCAATCTTTTCACTTTTCCTTTTTTTTTTCAATTGGAGTAGATAGATCTATCTATCGCCCGGTTCAAACTCCACCCACGTCTATTGAACAGGTGTAGAGGCTCATCCCTTGTTCCCTGTTTAGGATGTGGTTTCCGGCTTTCTCTTTTCCAATCTTTTCACTTTTCCTTATTTTTTTTTCAATTGGAGTAGATAGACTGAACTATTGCCCGGTTCACACTCCACCCACGTCTATTGAACAGGTGTAGAGGCTCATCCCTTGTTCCCTGTTTAGGATGTGGTTTCCGGCTTTCTCTTCTCCAATCTTTTTACTTTTCCTTATTTTTTTTCAATTGGAGTAGATAGACTGAACTATCGCCCTTGGTTACACTCCACCCACGTCTATTGAACAGGTGTAGAGGCTCATCCCTTGTTCCCTGTTTAGGATGTGGTTTCCGGCTTTCTCTTTTCCAATCTTTTCACTTTTCCTTATTTTTTTTTCAATTGGAGTAGATAGATCTATCTATCGCCCGGTTCACACTCCACCCACGTCTATTGAACAGGTGTAGAGGCTCATCCCTTGTTCCCTGTTTCGGATGTGGTTTCCGGTTTTCTCTTTTGCAATCTTTTCACTATTACGTAGCCCCCTGCACATCAGTGGCGTTACTGCCTTGCTCGGGGTGATACGATTAAAACAAAATGTAGAAATCCATGATTACCTAGGTTCTGAAGAGACACGGCACATGAAGAAGAAAAAAGATACTTATCAATAAATCCTTTTGACTCAATATTCGTTCTTAAGCGACTGGTGGATTAAATCGCACGCTTTTTGTCTACATAGTAACGTTTTAAAGAAGTTCAAAACTTTTTTTTTTCGGCTTTATACTAATATTGACTAAATAAACGGTCGGGTATATTAAGTCTTCTAGTGTCAATAACAGTGATTTTCAGTCAGCGAATAATTCCTTCCTTGAGAAGAATTTTAGATATTCTGGGGGAAGTGCAATCATACACTGGTGCATTCAAACGGTTAGAATATCGATCTCTCTACTTTCTATAATTCTACAAATCGCTTTTTGAGGCAGAAAATCTTGGAAGCGGACAGTGACATTTTCTGCTAAATCGTGAGAAAAGCGAGGAGAATCGGAAAATGGTGGGGAATTATTGATCTATAATTTTGTGGGGAGACATTATAACTGAAAGAATTATTGAAACTATCGAAACCTTTGCAGTGTTGTAGTTAATCCGACGTTTCAGCCAATTCATTCCGCAACCTTCTTCAGATGAACAAAAAATAAGTTTTGAGTTTGAGTTTTGTTTAACTGCATATCATCCCTTTTGGGTTATTTAATGCCAAAAAGGTAGGTTTTTAAGGTATTTTTTTATAATGTTCGGTTATAATAAGGAGGTTGATTTAGTCAGATTATGATGAAATTTTTCTTTTAAAAACTGAAAAGTTTTGTATTCAACAATGTATTGCTGGTAATATTGTTTTTCCTTCAAAAATGTGTTATGGTCATATTTTTCATTCAAAAATGTATATTTTTCTGTAAAAGTCTATTTTTATACTTTCATAGTGTTTTGAACCCAGTTTGGGGGTTAACTATTTACCCATAGCTGGGACCTCAACAGGTGTTACCACCCCGGGTCAGGACCTGAGAACAACAGCAATTAAGAGGTGGTTCCATGCTCCTCACAACCTCCCAATCAGAGGCATTGCTGCTGGATGTAGTTTACGCTCATACCCAGGATCGACAAAAAGTAAGTACGTAACTTTCTGATTATTTATAGTTTTTTTTTCAATTCTTAGACCGTATTATTACCTTAAAATTTAAAATAAAAATGCTTTATATATGGGATTTCTATTTGAAAATCAAAAGAATAAACCTGCCTCTCTTTATCTGCAAATCAGAACCGTGGTGATTACATTACTCGACTGTGAAGGAAATGGAGACCACTCAAAGTAGATTTTAATCTTACCCTGCCAGTGATTGCTTTTGTTTACTTTTTCATTGACATCTGTAAAACAAAAAGTGAATAAAAACCATTCCTCAAATATTACAAAATTTAAACTGTAAAGCAAGGAAATTACAAGACCCCCTACAAAAGACTCCCTACAAATTACAAGACCCCCTACAAAAGGTAACTGAATAGAGTGACAAAAAATACAAATAAACTGCAAAAAAAAAAAATGAATGCATGGTCATCAGCAAAAAGAGCAACCCAAAATACAGGTGAGGGATACTAAAATCAAGCAAGTACAAAAATTTAAATACCTGGGAAGTGTTCTAACAGAAGACGGAATGTGCAACACAGAGATCCGAAGGAAAATTGGCATGAAAAGGACGCGTTCCAGAAGCTGAGTAAAGTATTAAGATACAGGAAACTTTCATTAGAAACAAAAAGAATTACTAGATTAATATGTTATGTCAGTTCTTCACTATGGCAGTGAATGTTGGGCAATGTCATCGAAGATGAAGGAAAAACTTAAAGCAACTGAAATGTGGGTCTACAGAAGGATGCTGAGGATACCATGGACCGAACATGTGAGCAATGATGAGGTGTAGGAAAGAATGGAAACGAAAAGGAACTTAATATTGAGTATCAGGAACAGACAACTGAAGTTCTTGGGACATGCAATGAGGAAGGAGGGCTTGGAGAACCTAATACTAACAGGCCATATAGAAGAGAAAAGAGACAGAGAAAAGGAGCGGATAACATATTTGAAAGGCCTGAGCGGGTAGATGACAGAATGGGGATGTTACAGAAGAAAGTGTGCCAAGAGCCACTAGGGATACAGAGACGTGGAAGTCCATGATCGCCTACGTCCTGAAAGGACAAGGCATGTAGAAGAAGAAACTGTAAATCGTATATTTTATAAGACAATATGCAAAGGAACAAAGGAATACGACTCAAAAAGTTCAAAACGAGAAAGATTAATCAACACCATTTGACATTAATTCAAATTAAAATTATCTGGAATGAAATATTATTGCTACAAAATAGTATTATAATTTTTAGTAAAGGCATGTATGGCTAGACTTGAGATTTGATTCGTTTTAATTAAATAAATAAAATTGTTCAAGTAACGAGTATTGTCTGGGGGTTAATCGACCGTCGTGATTTTTTTGTTGTTGTTCTTGACTTCTGTTTTTCTATTCATATCTAACTAATTGGCTTTCGATGCTACTTAGCAATGCTCAGTCAAAAGAATTCATCAATAATAACATGATATATTAATAAGATCTATTATTTTGCAATTTACTTCCTGACATGACAGATTGATTTATTTCTCATTTTTAACAAAGATCTGATCGCGAAGTAACTTAAAACGCCCTAATTAAAAAAATATAATCAATTTTTGGTAGAAACATTGAATGTCTTAAACAAGGGATGAAAAATAAGTCAGTTAAATGCCATACGTGCTAAACGCTTGGGCCATCATATCTTTAGATAAATATGACTGACTGGACAAAGGATTTTCTCGCAGTAGGTTGCCATAATTTTCTACGGTAGACTAGTTATCAACTAATGTTATAGAAGCCAATCTGTCTTGCTCTTTAATTCACAACTGGAAGGAGTAGAGACAGATTAAAACTTTTCTCAAGGGTATTTGCGCGTTAGTAAACGCAACGAATTTAACTAGAATTCGAACTCAGTTCTCTAATTTCTCATTCCGAACAGATATCCCTTGCACCACAATGCACACCGTGATAAAGAAAAGTAGTATAGGCGCGCCACGCGTCTAATCTGTGGTTAGCATGAAAAGGCTGAGCATATATTGTGGGCACAACTGAACAGTATAACAGTCCCTATCTTTAATTTTCTAATGAACTAAGCTACTCTATTTCTATATGTCTAACCCAGCTATCGGTGTCCACATTTTATTAGAATTATGAGTTTGTTACAAAAATAATGGCCAATTTCAGATACATAATTTTATTCCTGAAAAATTAACTGTAAAAATGTTAAAATTAGTCAAAATATGAGCCTTGAGCATCTATGTAGCTTTGCTATCAAACGACGATATTATTTATTCCTCGTTCATAGAGAGATATTGGCCATAATGTAACGAAATCTTTGAAAGCCGATTTTATCTCTGGTTTGGACCAAAAGGTTTTGCAATTTTAATATAAGCTTAAGTGCTTAAAAAATGATAATCAGTGAGTCAAAAATCAGGAGAATATGGCGGATATTGGAAACTCCTGTAGTCCATGTCTGTGAGGATTTTTAATGTCATTCTTGCAATATGTGGCCGCACAATATCGCGGAGCAGAATTGGACCACGTCGATTCACCAATGCAGGTACCTTTTTTGCAGAGATACATGCATTTCAAAAAGTTGATTGTAGTCACGCATTAATGATTAGGTTACAGGAAACCGTAGTGGGTAACACGAATTGCAGACAACCAGACAGTCACCATAATCTTTGCTGATAGAAATTTGGCTTTGGGGAAATGTTTGTGGGAATCAAAACAATCAAGTTATTAACATGATCGTTTATGGTTATCATAAAGGATCAATTTTTCATCACAAATGACTATTCGGTCAAGCAAGGGATTATTGGTATTACGCAAAAAGAGCACTGAACACACTTCAAAATGTGTAATGGTTTTATTTTCATTCAGATCATGAGAAACTCATTTACCGAGCTTTTCCACATTGCCAATACTCTATAAATGACATGAGACTGTTGCAGTGCTGACCACAAGCGCCTGAAACATTCCTCTAACACTTTGACATTTTACTCAACAACTACTTGCAATTATTTATTATCAAGACTTCGTGACCGTTCTCTACTTTCTTCATCTTCAAGGCTCTCATCCCCAATACGGAATTTCTGGAACTACCTTCGTAATTTCCGATCAGAACATTATCCCGCAGTAGGTTGCCATTGCTTTCTGCGGTAGGCTGGTTGCCGACCAAGGCTATAGAACCCAATCTGTCCTGCTATTTAACCCATAACTGGAAGGAAGAGACGGATTAATACCTTTCCCAAGGGTATTTGCGCGTATATGAATAAAATGGATTCAACTGGAATTCGAACTCGACTCCCCGGTTTCTCGTTCCGAGCCGATATTCACTGTACCACAACGCACATCCTAAATTTTATTCAAAATAGGTTCAGGATTTTTTTTTCAATTTTAATATGATATCAAAAGATTGTTTAATCATTTCACCCCAATCATGGCATTCCACTGCCACTATTGCGCATGGGGCTACATAGTGACAGAGTGGTTAGATAGAGGAAATGTCAAAAGGAGGGTGATAGATGGGTAAGGATACGGAGGCTGGGTAGATGGGAAGAATGTTTGAAAGAATGGAGGCGAGTTAGTGTGTTAGGAGGTGTCTATTGACCTTACATTTAAACTCCTGGAGATTATAGCCGTCGGGGAAGCAATCATGTGGAAGGGAATTCCACATTCGGGAAGCGCGAGAAAGGAAACTGTTGGAGTAGAAATTGCGGTTGCATTTTATTGGTTTCACTTTAAAAGGGTGGGATCGAGTTGCTAATCTAGTATCTCATGCAAATTCGTACCTAGGTGGCACCAATGATCTAAGTTCATCGGAGCAAATGCCATGAAAGTATTTCTGATTCTGTTCATTTTGTAATAACATTCGTGTCAAGTCAAATAGCTAATGTCTAAGTATTTTCTACGTTAAGAAGTTCCACGGGAAAAAATCCAGGGCATATAACAATATTTCATTGAGTATAACGCCTCCAGAAAATAGAGTTCTCTCGAAAATAGATTTGTTGTGATCATTTGCAAATTAAGATTAAAAGTAATTATTAAGTTGAATCATGAATAACTCCCGTTTTTTAACGCCAACTGTAATGAGTCTCTAAACGTAATCTTCATTTGGAGTGAATTAACAAGCTTTGCAAGACAGAATGTACAGCGAATTAAAAAAAAATGCTGTCCTCCGCCATGTTAACTCAAGGCCGCATATATCAATAATAAAAGAACAGATTTTGGAATTCGCTTTGTCTGTTCTTCATCATATACTTCTTCTTCTTCTTCTTCTTCTTCTTCTGTGCGCCGTGTTTTTTTCAAGACATAACCGATCATGGTCTTCCATATCTTCTTATCCCTTGTAGCTCTTAACCCCCTCTTGTTACTCTTCCCAAACCCTGCTCTGTAATCCATTTGCTCAACGACATCATGTATGTCACACGTTGCTTTCCTTTGTCCCTCTTTCACTCTAGCCTCTTGTGAGTATCAGATTCTCTAAACCCTCTTTCCTCATCACATGTCCCAGAAAACTTTGCACACGTAATAGGATCCAGATCACAAGGAATAAATTGGAATGTTGAATGTTTGTGTGAATAAAAAAATTCAAATGAATCTGTATATAGATAAGTTACAAGAAATTTAATGTCTTCTTTTTCTTCTATGTGCAGTGTCCCTTCAGGACGTAAGCAATCATGGCCTTCCACATCTTCCTAAACCTTGTAACTCTTAAGACCCTTTCTATTTTTACCCTTCCCAAACGCTGCTCTGCCATCCATTTACTCAGGCCCATCAAGTATGACACGCATTGCTTTCCTATATCCCGCTATCTATCCTGTGAGTATCAGATTCTCCAAGCCCTTCTTCCTCATTGCATGTCTCAGAATCTTCATCTGCATCATTTTGGTGTTAAGTATCAGTTTCCTTCTCGTTTTCATCTTCTCCAAAACCTCGTCTTTGTTCTTATGTTCGTTCCATGGTATCCTCAGCATCCTTCTGTTGAACCACATTTCGGTTGCTTCAAGTCTTTCCTTCATCTTTGATGAGATTGTTCATCATTCGTCTGTCATATTGAAGGACAGACATCACCTAATAAGATACCTTTGACCTTAGACCAGCTATTAACGATCATTCGATCGCTCTAAAACTTGATGAAGAACATTTTCTCATAGGAAAACCAGCTAAGTTTTTTGCATCCAAACCTACGAAATCTTACACAAAATGTGTAGAAGAGTTGCCTGATAAGCTACAACAAGTCACTGTATTAAACAAAATAAACTATATATAAACTTTATATTTTTAAGAAAAAAAAAACTCCAAACGGAAATTATTTAGAAAACAAACTAATATTTTCGATATAAGAATGTATAGATTATATTTATATAAAGTAAGTATATTTTTCAATCTCGTCAACTAAATCAGGAGACAAAATTTTAATTTAAAGTTTAATTTTCTTTTTTTGTAAATATCGGAAAGTTGATATTCTATAGGATTTTGTTCGTCTAGTAAGTTTGCCTGTCATTTACGATTCTCAGAATGCTGTAAAACTTATTCGCTAATTTAAAATGTTGAGAAACTTGCTGAAAAATCATAAACAGAAAAAAGGAAAGAGTAAATGAATAAAGATGCTTTTATTTTTTTTTAAATTATCATCATTGAGATGTGAAAAAGAAAGAAAGGAAAAAAGAAAGAAAGAAAGAAAAGGGGTGCAAGTAATGAGGAAGAATGACCGAAAGACAGATTAAAAGACAAACGTTAATAAGAAAGAAAGAAAGAAAGAAAGAAAGGAAGAAAGAAAGAAAGAAAGAAAGAAACCATCAAACAAATAGACAAAAAAAGAGTTGGTTTTAAGAAACCCTAAAGGAAAAAAAAAATACAATGATGAAAGAAAGAAAGAAAGAAAGAAAGAAAGAAGAATATGGGAGTTTCTCATAATAAAAAAAGAAGAAAAAGAAGAAGTGGGATGCTTGTAATGAGAAACAAAGAAATAAAGAAACAAAGAACGAAAAAATGATAATACTTTTATTACTACAACTTAAAAAAGAAAGACTATAAGTACAGCGATGAAAAAAAGAAAGAAAAAAGGAAGCAAGAATGAAAGAATGAAAATAGAAACGATGAAATAAAGAAAGAAAGAAAAAAGAATGAATGAAAATAAAAAAGATGAAATAAAGAAAGAAAGAAAAAAGAAAGGAAGAAAAAAGAAAGAAAGAATGAATGAAAGAAAGAAAGAAAGAAAGAAAGAAAGAAAATGCTTCTATTAAAACAAAAGATAAAAGAAAGAATATAAGCATGCGTTGTGGTGCAGTGGATATCGACTCGGAACGACAATTCGGGGTATCGAGTTTGAATTCCTTGCATTCACTTACGCACAAATACCCTTGGAAAAGATATTACTCCGTCTCTTCCCTCCAGTT
This sequence comes from Ascarosepion bandense, assembly GCA_037127315.1. NCBI lineage: Eukaryota > Metazoa > Mollusca > Cephalopoda > Sepiida > Sepiidae > Ascarosepion > Ascarosepion bandense. The sequence continues at coordinate 1,250,939 of JBBBDQ010000399.1, forward strand.
ATGGGTTGTGGGTTAACTAATAGGACTTCGCTGGTAACCAGTCTACTGCAGAAAGCAATAGCAACCTACTGCGGGATAACCTTCTGCCCAGTCAGTCATGTCTTTTTGGAGACATGATCGCCCAAAACGTGTATCACGTATGGCACTTAACTGAAAGAAAGAAAGAAACAAACAAGCAAAAGGAAGAAATGAACAAACAACAAGAAAACAATGAAAGAATAAAGGAGTTACTTGTATAAAACAAAGAAAGAATAAAAGAAAGACGATACTGGTATTGATACAGATGATCTAAAAGTAACGATATAAGCATAGTGATGTGAGGAAGGAAGGAAGGAAGGAAGGAAGAGGGATGCTGAAAGAAAGAAGAATGAAAGAAAAAAAGAAATAAATAAAGAAATTAAATGGGAGGACTGGTAATAATAAAGAAAGAAAGAAAAAAAAAGAATTAAAATCACCTCGAGTAGTTTCGCAAATTTATTCAGTGTTTAGAACTGGTTACTTTTGTTTTTAAGACGACAGCAAAATCCTCTTGTAATTATCACCCGGTGGTAATAAAACGAAAAAAAATACATAATTTGTCCAGGGAAAGATAGCATAAAAGTGGTTCTATCAGAAAATTGTATTCATCTTTAATCAAAATTATGAATATTCAATTTTTCCATTCGATATCATTTTCATAAAAAAAAACTATGAAAACATATTCAGATTTCTCTCTCTTTTATCGATTGAATTTATTAAATGTGAGAACTGTTTGTTATTTACCCCAGGTGTATATTTAAACAAGCTATAGTGTGTCAGTTTTAAAAACTTTTCGGTTGTTGTTTTTGTCTCTGTCTGGGAGCAGAATTCTAGGAGTGATTCACCAAACACATCACTTAGCAAAAGAAGAACCACGCGAAACCAAATGTTTCAAAATGGCGAAATGGTTTCAGTCCAATCTCCATTGCTAGGAGAAATTATTCTGAGATGTTTCTTCACAACATTAAGTTCCTTCTTTTGGATGTTTCATTGTTATAGGCTAAAGTTTTGAACCTTAATTTTAGGAACAAAAATATAAGTGAAAACGGTGTATGATTATAGATAGATAGATAGATAGATAGATAGATAGATAGATAGATAGATAGATAGATATGAACAGGCTGTGATAGATAGATAGATAGATAGATAGATGGATAGATAGATAGATAGATAGATAGATATGAACAGGCATAGTGATAGATAGATAGATAGATAGATAGATAGATAGATAGATAGATAGATAGATAGATCTTACTGTGGATGTTCACTACCGGCCATAATTATTAGGCCACCCCAGTTTTTTTAAAAGAAATGATGTATTTCATACTATTTTTTAGTATTTATTGCCAAGTGGATAATTTTAAATGAAAATAGAATGGTTCTTTTTTTAATACTGGACAATAATAGGTGCACCAAATGAACTGTTCTGGTGTCCAGTTTTTGTGACCTCATCCCGATGCTAATCTTATTCTTCTTATTAGCTGGCCGAAAAAAAAGGCTTCCTGGCTACCTCGTAAAATTTTGCAAATATTTTATTTTAATTTAGAATAATCGACTTGAAAATAAATACTAACAATAATATGAAATACATCATTTTCTTTTAAAACCAGAGTGACCGAATAATGATGGTAGTGTGCTTCTATTAGTAACCATTAACTATGATTATTATTATTATTATTATTATAGATAGATAGATAGATAGATAGATAGATAGATAGATAAAATGTTGCCTAAATTTTAAAAAATATATTTAAAAAATATTAGATTTCTTGTGAAATTTCTGTATATATTTACTTGGTAAATATTCTGATTACTTAGACTTAAATTTATGAATTCAAAAGTAGTGCTAGATAAGTTAAATATCTCTTCATTTAACATTTGAAGAGGTTAGATGTAACCTTACATCATATGCTAACAGTTTCTTCTGTCGCGCTTGTGAAAGTCACTTGCATGTTATTACTTCCAGGTAAATATATATATATATATATATATATTGTCATCCTCAGACAGATCTGTTTCGCCATATCACAGCTCATCAGTACGGTTAGACTCCGATTGCTTTTTACCCAGGATTGAAACCCAACCGAAATGGCGTCAGTCACCGACTCTAACCCTGGGCTATGGGCGTTCGGTGGAAGTAGGTAGACATTTTAGCGCATATCATTATACGCGCTCAATAGCTAGCGCGCTCTAATTCATTTCACTGAATGAGCGGTGCGTACATGCCAGAGTAACTACTGTTTATCAAAGTCTACTATATAAAAGGCAAGATGTTATATATATATATATATATATATATATATATATATATATATGAAGAAGAAACCATCCAAAATTTACAGGGTTTTGTGAATATATGATAACATGCATCCAACATATATATATATATATATATATATATATATATATATATATATATATATATATATTATAACTTTAATCCAAAATGAAAAAGCAGGTACGTAAATCCCAAAACGCCGAGCCTGATTAATATTAATTACATTGATATTAAAACTGATCAAGGTGGAGGGCTCAATGCAATTTATATTAAAATTACAGAGCCAATTATAAGAAATAAAATATTTTTGTTCATTTTGTTATTTGTAAATGTAATAAAAAATTCGTTTCTGATGACACGAAAAATTTATCGTAGAAATGGCCATTCAGCGAATTTTAACATCAGAATTTGTTTTATTTTATTTTATATATGTTTATATATATATGCGAGGGTCATTCAATAAATAAGGTGAATTTCTCGGTATAAGAACTTCTAATGCCAATAGAAGCTTTCTTTTTTAAGTTTTTTTAACTTTACTACTTTTTCAAAGGGATTTAAGTTTTTTGCCGATTGAAAAGGAAAGTTGAGAGTTTTAGAGGTTAACAAAATGGCGCACCAAGAAGCAAGCTCCAGGATGAACAGAGGTCAGTTATGAAGTTTCTGGTTGCTGAAAGGTGCAAACCAGTTGAAATTCATAGGAGAATATCAACTGTATATGGTCCCACATGTTTCAGCCAAACAATGTCTACAAGTGGGCTAAATTGTTTAAAGAAGGATGGAGTAGTGTTGAGGATGAAGACAGGCCTGGGAGGCCTACAGAATTGAGATCTTCTGAGGTGATCAAATAGGTCAATGTCTTCATTCAGTCTGACAGAAGGGTGACAGTGGATGACATTGCAAGGACTTTGAGCCTATCTGTTGAGACAGCACACAAAATTGTCTATGATGACCTTGCCTACTCGAAGGTCAGCTGCCAGTGGGTGCCAAAGATGCTTACTGCAGAGCACAAACAGAAGAGAATCGAGTTGTCCCAGCAGCGTCTCTCCCGCCATGAGAATGATGGTGATGAGTTTCTGAAGATGGTGGTCACATGAGACATGGGTTTGGCAGTATGAGCCTGAGTCCAAACGGCAGTCCATGAAGTGGAAGCACGCAAGTTCTCCAGTGAAGAAGTTCAAGTCCCAGCGGTCCACGGGGAAGGTGATGCTCACAGTTTTTTGGGATATGCAAGGGCCAATCACCATTTCATTCATTGAGAAAGGAAGAACTGTGAACAGTGCCAACTACCGTGAACTGCTGAGACAGGTTAAGAAAGACGTAAAGAACAAACGCAGTTATATGAAGTCGTCTTGCATCAAGAGAACGCAAGGCCTCACACAGCAGCCCAAACGATGCTGACCATCAACGAGCTGGGTTGGGAACTGCTCCCTCATCCCCCTTACAGCCCAGACCTTGCCCCTTCAAACTTTCACCTGTTTGGTCTCTTGGAAGCGTTCGCGAGAGGCACGAAATTTGAAAGTGACGAGGAAGTCAAAAGTGCTGTAAGCGATTGGCTGAGACATCAGTCCAAAGATTTTTACGCTGAATGAATACGGAAACTTGTGCACAGATGGGAAAAGTGTGTGACACTGCTGGGAAACTACGTTGAAAATTGAAAAAAAAGTAAACTTCTATATGTATTAGAATCTTTATACTGAAAAATTCACCTTATTTATTGAATGATCCTCGTATATATATATATATATATATATATATATATATAACTCATAGAATTGTTGTCAAAATATGAAGAAGAAACCATCCAAAATTTGCAGGGTTTTGTGAATATGATAACACACTCACACACATACACACACACGCACATGCACGCACACAAATATATATATATATATATATATATGTGTGTGTGTGTGTGTGTGTGTGTGTGTGTGTGTGTATAAATCACAAAATAATGTAGCATGTACATAAAAACATATTCCAAGGAAGATCCAATTAATATTAAGTGTTAAAAAATTAAGTGTTATATATATATATATATATATATATATGTGTGTGTGTGTGTGTGTGTGTGTGTAATTAATTTTTTATTCATTAATCCGAGTTTATCATTTCAAATATTATTTTAATGGATACGCACATTTAAGTAAAGGCTTTGTTTATTTATTAAAGAGTAATATTTATGTATTTTCCTTTATCAGACAAAAAAGAAAAATTTAAAAGTAAACTTGCGTCTCCCTTTGTTGGAGAAAAATGTCGTTAATGCTTCATATCGACTTTGTCGCGAAGGGTCTCACTGATAAAGTAAGGTTTGCGGCTACATCACTTAATATTTTTTTTTGTTTTAATCCTTATTTCGGTATTACCGTTTTATGGTCATATAAATATTTTTTTTATATTTCCTTTCTTTAAACCGTTATTATATTTCGATGTTACCATTTGATGGTCATATAAATACTTTTTATATATTTCCTTTCTTTAAACCGTTATTATATTTCGATGTTACCATTTGATGGTCATATAAATATTTTTTTTATATTTCCTTTCTTTAAATCGTTATTATATTTCGATGTTACCATTTTATGGTCATATAAATATTTTTTTTATATTTCCTTTCTTCAAATCGTTATTATATTTCGATGTTACCATTTGATGGTCATATAAATATTTTTTATATATTTCCTTTCTTTAAACCGTTATTATATTTCGATGTTACCATTTGATGGTCATATAAATATTTTTTTTATATTTCCTTTCTTTAAATCCTTATTATATTTCGATGTTACCATTTGATGGTCATATAAATATTTTTTTTATATTTCCTTTCTTTAAACCGTTATTATATTTCGATGTTACCATTTGATGGTCATATAAATATTTTTTTTATATTTCCTTTCTTTAAACCGTTATTATATTTCGATGTTACCATTTGATGGTCATATAAATATTTTTTTTATATTTCCTTTCTTTAAACCGTTATTATATTTCGGTATTACCATTTGATGGTCATATAAATATTTTTTTATATATTTCCTTTCTTTAAACCGTTATTATATTTCGGTATTACCGTTTTATGGTCATATAAATATTTTTTTATATTTCCTTTCTTTAAATCGTTATTATATTTCGATGTTACCATTTGATGGTCATATAAATATTTTTTTTTATATTTCCTTTCTTTAAACCGTTATTATATTTCGATGTTACCATTTGATGGTCATATAAATATTTTTTTTATATTTTCTTTCTTTAAACCGTTATTATATTTCGGTATTACTATTTTATGGTCATATAAATATTTTTTTTATATTTCCTTTCTTTAAACCGTTATTATATTTCGGTATTACCATTTGATGGTCATATAAATATTTTTTTATATATTTCCTTTCTTTAAACCGTTATTATATTTCGGTATTACCGTTTTATGGTCATATAAATATTTTTTTTTATATTTCCTTTTTTTTAAATCGTCATTATATTTCGATGTTACCATTTGATGGTAACGTTTATTTTTCCGCTGTTTTCATCGTTACTGTTGCGGATCTTCGTCGCCAATTTGTTGAAGAGTTGTGGCGAAACTTCGCCGCAAAATTGTACTGAATGTTTAGTGTGGGAAGTAGGACACAGTACAGTAAGGTAGATTCAAAACAGTAGATTAGTATAACAACAACAATATATAAAATGGAAGTGTTAATAATAAGTAATATAGAAATAAATAAATCAGAAGTTACTATTACGCTGCTTATTGCCTGGCTAGTAGCTGTCGTCCACTGCCGTTAACTCTTTTGTTAACTGCCTTCGTTAACTACTTCTTGGACGTCACGCAGGTAATCATATATTAAGAGGAAGAGTCCATACCCCGTAGGAGGGCACCATAACAGTTATTACATTTCGGTAGTACCATTTTGCGGTAATATATATTTTTACTTTCTTTTAGCGGTTATTATATTTCCGTATTACAGTAGTGATTATTTTTCGTTTTGTTCCTAATTAGATTTCGGTATTACAATTTTGCGGTAATATTTATTTTTTTCTTGTTTTTATCGTTATTGTATATCGATATTACCATTATATTGTAATATCTAATTTTTGATTTCTTTTCACCGTTATTATGTTTTGATATTCTCTTTTTCGGTAATATATATCTTTTGTTTTTCATTTTTTCGTCTCTACGCTTGTTGCTGTAGTAAATTTTTTTTTATCCCTCCGAAAATAATAAAAATTATTAGCTTTTGGCTGACATACATTACAAATATCATTATGTCCAAAATCAGGAAGAAAAGGGTTGAATCTCCTTTTGACTGATTTGACTGCAAAATATAGCCTCCGAAATTTGGTGCGGAAACATTATTACTCATTTCACGTCTGAGTTACTTTTCACGATATTTATATTCAACTTTTGCTGTTTTCTTGATTATCAAATTTGATTCTGGAGGATTCCATGCAGATTCTGCCATTTCTCAATTATTTGAAAAAAACATCTTTCTACATTACACACGCATAATCAAAACGAAAGCCACACGCGTTGCCATTATATGCGCCATCTTGATTACTTAAACTCGTTTCAAAATGCAAATACCCATTATGCATCAAATGATTGATTCTAAATTAACTTGCAAAAATACCTTAAGGCTGTTTACATAGATAAAAAGAAAACCTGTTTGGGATAAGCATGTAACGTTTGTGCAATGCTACACGAAGCTATATACGTAAGTGCATGAAGTGAATGCTTCTTTATTAAAAACACAAAAATAAATTTCTCCATCACAGTCAAAACATGAAGAAAAATAACAACACCAGAGAGAAAAAACACCCTGGAAAATGGCCATAGAAGTGGCCAAAACCGTTTGAGACAATAAAAATTATGAACAATTATGATAACTCCTACAAAACGGAAAAATGTTAGGATGCTGGAGAATTTTTATAAAAATTAATTAAATCTTCCTTGTCGGTGGTATTTAATAAATAACATTTGAAAGAAAAACTGCTACCCAAATATGTACATCAACGTAGGACAACACACACACACACACACACACACACACACACACACACATATATATATATATGTATATATATATATTTGTGTAAGTAGGCAGCAAATTTTCTTTTAGACATGTCAGATTAAATAAATTGCAAACATTGTGTCTCCTTATTTTTAATAAAATTCGTTAATACTCACGGATAATCTTTCGCGTATTATAATTGAACGATGTCAGAAATGAGCTGTAATATTGGCAGATGTTATTATCACTCATTTCTCAATGTACCCAAGTACTTTCAATCTCCTTCTGAAATCATTTTCTGAGGTGTTAGTTATGCCAACAAAAAATAACCGCAAAACTGTGTTGCTAAATATTACTTTAATTTTTTTCTTCTGCTTCAAATTGTTGACAAATTGCTTAGCGTTCTTAAGAACATGAAAATTATCCAAATGGAATTTTTTTTATATGTTGTAATTCCATGGCCATGCACATGTTAAATCATGAAAAAACTCTTCTTTTTACAAACACTGGAGAACATTACTACAGCATTCATAACTGATTCTCTTAATTGACGGCTTATTTTTTTTTAAATGAATATTGCCTCTAGAATCTGTAGTTTGAATTTTGTTTTTTCTTCGTGTGCAGTTGTGTTGGATGCGCGTTGTGGTGCATTGGATATCGTCTCGGAACGAGAAATCGAGGAACCGAGTTCAAATTCCAGCTGAATTCATTGCATTCACTTACACGCAAATACCCTTGGGAAAGGTATTAATCCGTCTATTCCTTCCAGTTATGGATTAAATAACAGGACAGATTGGGTTCTATAGCCTTGGTCGGCAACCAGTCTACCGCAGAAAGCAATGGCAACCTACTGCGGGATAATCTTCTGTCCAGTCAGTTAAGTATCTTTCGAGAGATGATCGCCCAAGCGTGTATCACGTATGGCACTTAACTGACTGACAGTAGTGTTATCGACTAGTATATTTTTATATTGCGAATGTAGATAAGAATGTTGTTGTAGATGTCTAGAAATAGATGATTGGTCAGACAAGTGCACTGTAAGACGTCTAATGTAGTTGTTGTAAATCCAACATATATATTTGTGTTTTGGTCGGAGATACATTCTCCAAAGGGACATTTGAATTGGTTTTACTTGGCATATCAGTTGGTGGGAGGAGATATTACGGATAATTAAATTAGTAGTATTGTAATTTTTCTAATATATTATTAATTCTAATTTTTATTCGGAACAACGGGAGATATATTAGTACGAATGAGATTTTTTATGATTTTTTTTCATCTTGTTTGTAGTTATCGTGCATTTGGTTGCAATAGAAAAGTTTGATATGTTTAGGGTCTTTTGTGGAAGTACCATATTTTGTTTGATGTATAATGAGGTTTGTAAAAAGAACAGTGTTTTTATGCATTAACACTTGCATGACTATTAAATTACAACATATAAAAATCCATTTTGGATAATTTTCATGTTCTAATGAACGCTAAGCAATTTGTCAACCTGTTTTATTTGAAGCAGAAACAAAAAATTACAGTAATTGCTAGCAAAAACGTTCTTTCGGTTATTTTTTTTTACCATAACTCACAACGCAGAAGATGTTCTCACAAGAAAATTGAAAGTACGTGGTTACAATGACAAATGAATGATAATAATATCTGTCAACGTTACAGATCGTTTCCGTGCGCATGAACAGATTTTATTAAACATAAGCAGACACAATGTTTGCAATTTATTTGATCTGACATATATATATATATATATATATATATATATATATATATATATATATATATATATTAAAAAGGATTAATTCAATGATGTTGAATGACCATTTCGATGTGAAAATCCCCACGGGGGATAACACATCACCTCAGCAACCAAAAAATCCTTTCAGAAACTGGACTTTTAATTTATATTTGCTCTGTAATATTTTATTACATGGAGCTCTCTTCCTGTATCATTTTTTAATATTAAAATAAAATTTTTAATATTAATTAGGATCGGGTTTTTGGAATTTACCTTTCTGCTTTTTTCACTTGGATTAAAGTATTAATATATATATATATATATGTGTGTGTGTGTGTGTATTTTTTCGCCCTATGGTTATGTATATTTCTTTAGAACAAGATGTTCACGATTAAGAGTTAGGCAGAGGCCATAATTACAAATGCTGATATTGCCGTAACAGGATCATCCACGTCATATTTTCTATAATTTTATGCCATATTGCAAGAAGCCAATCTTAGTAGATACAGGGTGCGATAAATTGTCGTCTAAATTATGCAAAAATTAAAATGGCACTGACATCTCATTATAACAGATATATTCTCCAAAACTACACAAACATATCTTGAAATAGTAAAGAGTAGATCTACTCAATAAAGTTACCACTGGCTTCAACACCGGCCTCCAGATGACGTCAAAATCCCCTGCAACTCTTCTCGAAAATCTCCTTGTTTATGGTAGTCAATGGTGCCATCAACCCATATTCAGTTCTTTTTTGTTGTTTTATTAGGATTTTCGTTGGTCTCCCGCTCAGTCTCGTTCCATACATAATAATCAAGGATATTGCAGTCTGTGAAATTAGGTGGCCAGATATAAAGGGTGATGCGGTCTCAGAAATTGTCTGATAGTCATGACTTGGCTCACCTGCTTGTGTGACATGGTGAAGAGGACCGTTGCTAGACATAAGATTGTCCAGCAGCCACCCAGTGCTACGTTACCTTTTCTAGGCACTTGAAGTAAGCTGCCATCTTGAGATTGAAGCCCTGGGGAAGATGAATGTGGTATAACGTCACCATCACTAATTATCTCTACAAATATATTCGTAATCACCATTACATTCATCTAACTCATACTGAACCTTCACTGTTCTTAGTTTGAGAACCCAAGCGCACTGACTTTTTCATATTCGAACTTCCAGCGCAAATGACAAGCAGTACAGCTTGCCTTTTAAAATTTCTGACGAAGTGAATTTTTTTTTTAATCATATCACCCCGAGCAATGCGGTAACGTCACTGATGTGCAGGGGGCTACATAGGTGTGAAAAGTTTGGAAAAGAGAAAACCGGAAACAGCATCCTAAACAGGAAACAAGGGATGAGCCTCTTCACCTATTCAATAGACGAGGGTGGAGTGTGAACAGGGCGATAGTTTAGTCTATCTACTCCAATTGAAAAAAAAAAAGATAAAAAACAAAGAGTGAAAAGATTGGAAAAGAGAAAAACCGGAAACAGCATCCTAAACAGGAAACAAAGGATGAGCCTCTTTACCTGTTCAATAGACATGGGTGGAGTGTGAACCGGGCGATAGTTTAGTCTATCTACTCCAAATGAAAAAAAAGTAAGAAGATTGGAAAAGAGAAAACCGGAAACCGCATCCTAAACAGGAAACAGTGGATGAGCCTCTCCACCTGTTCAATTACATCATGGTGCGCTTTTCTTCACAACCGGTGCCCTGCTGACCCCGTCGACAACATCAAAAACAAAAAAGTGCTTCTGTGAAATTAAAATTATAGAAGTGCGGTAATACTCTTCAACAAAATTAAAGTTTTTAAAAAGTACATACTACATGAGACCTGTTTCGGTCTCAGAAAAGTATCCTGATACCAAATCTGACCTTTTTTTGTCTAGATTAGGCAGCGTTTTCATGTACTATAAATCCTTTATTATTATTGGTTATGGATGAGAAACACAGAATTGTCAGTTTAAACAACATTTATCCTCTTAACCCTTTTTTGTAGAGTGTCGTTCTCACTTTTTATATTCCAGCAGTAGTCTGCCAACATGCCTGGGTTCAATTTTCCTTTAAAACATTTCTCCATCACTGAAATATCCTGATGCAATCTCTCGCCATGTTCATCACTCACATCACCAAGATTCTCCCCACCCAAAAAAAAACAAAAAAAAAAACAAATTAGAGTAGAGAACATGAACATTTAGAGACATGTTACATCCCACATCTTGATAATGATGCAGTAGATCATTCACAACGTGCACATAGTCATCTGAACGATGTTTTTCCAGGAAATTATCACAAACTTCCTTGAATGTTTCAAAGGCAAATTTTCCTTCTTTTTTTTTTTTTGAGATGTTTCTTGAAAGTTTCATCAAGCACAATTTGTCCAATTTGGCGACTTATGAAGATACCTTCTTTTATTTTAGCTTGATGTATCTAGGGCCTTTACAAATTGCTTAAACAAACCAAGTTTAATATGCAAAGAAGGCAAATGGATTCTATCACTTTGCAGAAGTGGTTTGTGCTTGATATTATGCTTTCCTTGTTCTATTTCACCTCTAACAGGCCGACCCTTGCGTACATAATGTTCGGTTCTCGCTCTGGAGTCCCATAAGCAAAGGAAACAGCAAAATTTAGTATAATCAAGCTGCAAGCCAGTAAGCATGGCTATAACCTTGAAATCTGTGCAAACATGCCATTAATGGTTATCATATTCTATGCTCGTTAAAATTGTTATAAAATTTTCATATGATTCTTTCATATTTGCGATTTAAGCTAGAACAGATGGCAGAGTGTTACCGTTGTGTAACAAAACAGCTTTGATGCTTTCTTTGGATGCATCTAAGAGAAATCACCAGTTGTTATTATCATATGGTATTTCCAGTTGTTCAAAATTTTAGGGATGTCATTACAGAAGCATAAGTCATCTTTTATTGTAAACAAAACATGCAGTTTTTGTGCACGTTTTCTGTAGAAATTTATTTTCACTCCTTTTTTAAGAAGATTACGTTCTTTAAGCCTTGACGCCAGAAGCTCACTTTTGTCTTTCGTTAAATAGGGATCTCTATATAAGTAATTTAAAGCCTCTTGAGAAAATGGTATTGGTTTACTATTGCTTTCTGAATCAAAAAGTTCTGTTGTTTCATCACTGGAAAGTTCATCTTCACTCTTGGAACTCAACATTTCTTGACCTGGGGGTTTTGGTACAGGTAAATCTTTTGAGTGCTCAGCTGGGCGCATGCTTATTGCAAATTTGGGTAAGCAATGTGTTTCTTTTTCTTTGCTGTAGAATAGCCCGTATAATTTTGCTGACAGAAATAGCAATCATTGGAATGGTCTTTCTGCTCACGCAAAATCATTGGCACACCAAACTTCATGTGAGCATTTTTTCTTCCATACCATGTACTCAATGACTTCACACACATAAGACAACAGACATGAGGAGCCCATGGCTTGTCTTGGTCTCTTATTTCACAATGAAAGTAAGCTTTGTACAATTTCTTGATATGACTTGTAATGCTGCGTTTTTCCTTAGCAAATGTTAATTCGCCACATATACGTATAGCAGAATATATTTGGATCATTTTTACGCTGTCATGACGTCAATGTCAAAACCTATAAAAAAGGATGAAGAAATATTAAATCTAGATTTATTAGTCATGACTTATTTAGAGATAAACACGGTTTAATATAAGCACACAATAACATATACACAATATGTAAGCGCAATGATGTGAGAAATTCAGTTTTGACCTTTTTTGCTAAAATTTTCAAAAGTTACAAATTTGCACAAAAACTACCTAACTCAACAAAAAGATGTCAAAAAATGGATTTTCTATGCGAATATAAAAATGGGCACAGGTGTCCTATACTTTTTCAAGTGTTGCACAGTGTAATTTACTCATCGCATCCTACATATATATATATATATATATATATATATATATATATAATGTGTTGTACGCCAATTTCAGAGGCTATATTTTACAGTCAAGTAATCAAAAGGAGATTCAAACTTATATATATTTATATATGAGCTGTGATATAGCGAAGCAGATCTGTCTACCGATGACTATATATATATATATATATATATATATATATATATATAATTCTGGAATTAGTTATTTCCGTACCCTAGGTTTCAACCTATCTTCTGGCGATTTAAATAACTAGTCATTATAAATCACATGAAGATACCGAAATGATGAAATCTAGGTTGTGAAAATAAATGATTTCCGAATTAAAAACATTGTTAGGTCTACAACATAAATGTATTTGTCACCTTTTATACAACTGGGTACTGGACTAATTTAATTATGACCAAAAACTAATTTCCTTTTATATATATATATATATATATATATATGACGGAATTATACGTAAATGTACGAAACTGGCTTTAGCCGGCATATTTGAATTGTGATTTGTTTAACATTATTACGTTTTAATGGGTATTGGTATTTCAGTGAAAAGTTTTGTTTATATATGTAGTGCAGGATGTGCGTTCTGGTGCAGTGGATATCGGCTCGGAACAAGAATAGGGGAACCGAGTTCGAATCCTAGGTGAATTCTTTGCATTTCACTTACGCTCAAATACCTTTGGGAAAAATATTAATCCCTCACTTCCCTCTAGTTATGGGTTAAATAACAGGACAGATTGGCTTCTGTATCCTTGGCTGGCAATTAGTCTACCGTAGAAAGTAATGGCAACCTACTGCGGGATAATCTTTTGCCCAATCAGCCATGTCTCTTTCGTAACATGATCGGCCAAGCGTGTATCATGTAGGGAATTTAACTGACATCGTTAAACAGTAAATGATAATTTTTCCTGGTCTTAATCGCTTGAGAAATTGTTTGAAAATACCTCTCTTCCGGCATGAATCGAATTTGCATACTTCCAACACCGGGAAGATGCCGTCTTTAGACAAGACGTGTCTTACTAGTAGACTACGAAGGCTTTCATGGTAGACAAGATTCAGTCTAACCTTTATATAGATATTCTTCTGATTCCTTTTATCGAAGGATTAATATCTGCTCACATTGTATTGATTGTAAAAAAAAAACAACAACCGAAGACGGAATTATACGGAAATTTACAAAACTGGCATGGTCTTTATATCTAGACATTCAGTGGTATTTGTTCAATTAATCGATTACTCGTAGTATTAAATAAATCACTTTTTGCTCAATATCTCTTCACGTTAAAAATTTTGAGTGTTTAATATAATCTTTAAATGGAAATATCTCTCTCTCTCTCAAAAACAAGATTGGCAAGAATACGACGACGACAATAATGTTTAAGCCTATTTCAAAACCAGTTTGAAACAAAACGATCACTTAATTAACCAAAGTATCTGAGTGCCTCACATGAAAATCTTTGACAAATAAAGCTGCAATTAAGGCGTAAATGAACTGATTAATTAAACGGTTCATTTTGCTTTTGAATTAATTTTTGTCTAAATGCAAATAAATATTTTATTTGTACAGATTAGTTAAAGGACAAAGCAAAATTACCACTTATAAATTTACTAATTTAAGCTTATTTAACTCGCTTCCTACGACAGATGGGACAAAAAATTTAAAAATAAATACACATTGATAATTATTATATGACTTACAGTTGTCTACAGAATTATTCACGCCCCACTTCCATAATGACAAAAATTCTGTAATATCTTAAGTTTTCATGGAAATTTCATGTGGATTTTTTTTTCACAAATAATAATATAATAGATTTGAAAGAACGTGCAGTGATGTCCACAGTAAAAGTTTTATTTTAATATCAAACCATAATAACAAAAACACCAAAAAATTTAATGTCGAACAAAATTATTAGCCTTCTTGTTTCAATAATCAATTGTGTCATTCGTATTCTACATTATTGCCTTTAATCGGCTTTGATAAGTGGTTACAATATCACGATCCACATTGATAGGGATTTTGTTCCAATCAATTTTGGGTAGTAGGTTCTCGCTCCTCCAAATTCCAAGGACTTGTTTCTCTTAATTTTTTTTCTTCAAATATGCCCAAAAATTTTCAATGACGTTCAGGTGAGGACTTTATGCGGTTTACTCCTTTATCTTTATTTTGCTACCATATCAGAATTTTGTAATAATTCCAGCCATGCATTTTGGGTTCGTTGTCATGTTGGCCCTTTTAGTGACGCATCAGCTTTCGTGCACTTTGTTTGATATTATCTTTAAAAAAACAACAATTACTGCATTTTATCCATGATTTAATGTTACTTATAAATGGAACTTTGTCTGTGTGTGTGTGTGTGTGTGTGTCTGTGTATGTAGGTGTATCTGTGTGTATGTATGTGTCTGTTTATCCGTTACCTATAGACTCCGAAACGGATGAACCGATTTTCTTGAAAATTTATACAGTTGTACTATAAGCCTCTGCGAGTGTTCTTAGCTAGGTTTTGTGTCGAAAATCGATAATCAAAAAATCGGGTTATAAAAGGAGTGGTCCGATTTTAATCAAATTTGATACACTCACAAAGAAAAATATAAGAAAATATATTCAGAAGTCTCAAGGTTGCAGTTCTTACAATAGTGCAGAAAATCGATAATATATATATAAAAGGCAAGATGTTTGTGTATGTGTGTGTGTGTGTGTGTGTGTGTGTGTGTGTGTGTGTGTTTATCCGACTGTATGTCTGTATTTTTCTCAGCCATTTTATTTTAGTTTTTGCTTCGGGTTTGGCTCTAAGTAGGTATAATTGTAGTTCTTAGTCTCAGCTATGATACCATTTACTCAGAGGACTTATTTAGCCTTCAAAATTCAGTTTACGACGAAAAAAACTTATTTGATATCGATACCAGGAAATCAAAATTTGACTTACATCCATTCATTCTTCTTTCAGTCTACGGTTTCCCTTTACCTGGAAACAACTTTAGCTTTTTAGTCTTTCGTGCCAACGTCCAAAGAGTCTGAGCTCCAGGACCATGGATTAGTTTTAAAGGTTTGATTACACCCGATCAACGCCGGGCTATACTGCTAGTACTCTATAGTCTCAAGAGTTTACTTGGCCCAGAAGAAGCATAATGCTCCAACCGCCGTTTATGTAACCAAAGTAATTTGCTTTCACCTGACCGTAAAACCGTTCTAATTTTTGCTACCATGTTCTATATGTCTTCTAGCATAAGCAAATCTGTATTTTAAGCGTTTAGCCTTAAGGAAAGGACTTTTTGTTGACAACCAGCTTGTCGCTCTGCTCTAGTGACTGTCTTCGTCGATACATTCAACCCTGATGTCTTCAAACCATTTACAAAGTCCTTTATCGTTAAGTGAAACTTTTTCAAGCGATCTCCAACAATTTTCTTTCCATTCTCTCAAAAATTCACTGTTTTCTTCAAGTTCTTGATTTATTCTCAAAGAGGTCTCTTTCTAAAGGCTACGAATTCTCAATCCACATACATTTAAACTATTGCAAAATGTTATATACGCATTACTTTGTTTTTCCGAATCAACAACCTTCATTCGAAGCTTCTTGTCAAGTTCAGCTATTTTTGCCGTGGTTGCAATACAAATCATTCACATATTGTCATTTATTACTTTTCGAATGTAGAATCCGGTCAATAGTATTTCCTTTTTTGAAGGGTGTTGGTATTAATTGTCAAATTACGAAAAAAAACCATTCCAATTACCATATAGTAGTATTATTTTCTAATTTCCATAAGGAGGGTGCATAATTTAGAACTGCACCAATGTTTAGAAAAATCTATAACTACAAATATAATAGACGGAAATTTCTAAAAATTCTCGGAATTAGTCAAAACTAAATAAGGAAACAACTATTTATATTAAATTCTGTAAGTACTTGAAATTTAAGCTTTTCCTTAGAAAATATGCAAATATTTAATGGGGATGGGGATGGATAAATAATTCTGTCCACAACTGTATATATATATATATATATATATATATATATATATATATAATGAATAAGGAACGAAGAAAATATTTGCAACCTTCAAAACATTAATTTAAAACAGTGCTCAATATAAAAAATAAAACAAAGAATATTTATTATAAGTTATAGTTTAGAACATGTACAAACTAGAATCTACTACAAAATTGTACATTTTGTTTCGGCATTGAAAGAACAATGTCTCATCAGGATATTAATAATGATGGTAATAAAGGTTATTTTTTAAAGAAAGTTTTAAAAAAATCATTTCCAATCAAAACTAAGCAATCTCAGGTCTGAAGAATACCAGAATAGACACAATCGTTCATTTGTCATGGGCTTTAACGGAAATATTTAACCATTTGTGTTTATACTGTTATTCTTCAAATCGGAGATTACTTTGTTTTGATTGGTCCATCCTGTCTTTGTAACAATGCTTCCTTGATTAATGGGGTTTAGCTAAACTTTTAAACTTTTAAAACCTTTAAACTTGTAATTGAATTCATCAGTTGATAACACACGGACAGTGCCGAAACAAAATGGTTATATTTGTAGTGTTATTCTAAATTATTTATGTTATAAATTCAAAGTAAATATTATTAGCTCTACTTTGTATTGAGTACTTTTTTAAGAATAGAGTTTCTTTGGATACGAAATATTATTCCATCCATACCTACCCTATACTTGTAGATAGATAGATAGATAGATAGATAGATAGATAGATAGATAGATAGATAGATAGATAGATAGATAGATATGAACAGGCTGAGATAGATAGATAGATAGATAGATAGATAGATAGATAGATAGATAGATAGATAGATAGATAGATAAAGTTTCGTCACTAATCACGTGGAAGATTCATGTTATCTTCCGCATATTAACTCCATTGACTCTTCAGGAGTTATTAGCAATTTACTAGTAATATTTTACATTTTTTTAATGTTTATATTGATAGTGTAGATTTTATCTGCATTGTTACTTTGTACGTTCACGCAGGTGCAGCTATGTGTCTGCCTCTGTATATATGTGCTCACAGGCATGTTTCCTGTTTTCGCAGATGCGTGTACGTGTAGGCTGTCATAGTCATTTCTCGTTTGTTTTTCGCTCACGTTTTCTCTTTTGTCATTGCTTCTTTTTTCTTTCGAATATTTTCATGCTTTGAGTTATTCTTTTAGTTCATAGATATTTCACCGTTTTTAAGACTTGAATGATAAATTTTATATATACATGTACATACTCACATGTACACACATACACAAACACCCATATATATATATATATATATATATATATATATATATACATATATACTAGTAGTATAGCCCGGCGTTGCTAGGGTGTAATGAAAGCTTTAAAACTAATCCATGGTCCTGGAGCTCAGACTCTTTGGATGTTGGCACGAAAGACTAAAAAGCAATAGTTGTTTCCAGTTAAAGCGAAACAGTAGACTGAAAAAAAATGTATGGATGTAAGTCAAATTTGATTTCCTGGTATCGATATCAAATAAGTTTTGTTCGTCGTAAACTGAATTTTGAAAGCTAAATAAGTCCTCTGAGTAAATGTTATCATGGCTGAGACTAAGAACTACAATTATACCTACTTAGTGCCAAACCCCAAGACTGAAAGAAAAACGAATGGAGGTAAGTCAAATTTTGATTTCCTGGTATCAATATCAAATAAGTTTTTTTCGTCGTAAACTGTATTTTGAAGGCTAATAAGTCCTCTGAGTAAATGGTATCATGTCTAAGGCTAAGAACTACAATTATACCTACTTAGAGCCAAACCCGAAGCAAAAACTAAAATAAAAGGGCTGAAAAACTGATTTTGATCAAACCCGGTAGGATATCGGGGTATCGATTTCTAATATCGGAGTCAAATAAGTCATCCAAGGATAAACTAACCTAAGTAACTCCATGAAAACTTATCGTAGCCATCGGGAGAAAAATTGGAGAAAATGAGTCATATTGATGGCTGAATATCAGTTTTTGATCTGATTCGATAGAATATCGGGGAATATCGATTTCCGATATCGGGGATATTATCGATTTTCTGCACTACTGTAAGAACTACAATCTTGAACTTCTGAATATCGTTTCTTCTGTCTTTCTTTATGAGTGTATCAATTTGATTAAAATCGGACCACTCCTTCTATAACCCGGATTTTTCGATTATAGGTTTTCGATATTTATCGGAGTTACCTTGACACAAAACCTAACTAAGAACACTCGCAGACGCTTATAGTACAACTGTGTAAATTTTCAAGAAAATCGGTTCAGCCGTTTCGGAGTCTATATGTAAAGGACACACACACACACAGACACACACACAGACAAAGTTCCATTTATAAATAAGTTTAGATTATATATATCTATATCTATATATATATCTATATCTCTATATATATATTTATATATATATATATATATATATATATATATATATATAATAGGAAAGTGAAAGAATGCGTAGAATAGAACCACATTTTTCTTATTTATGGATAAGAACGGATATCTTGGTGGCCATTATAATATTTTATTTATCCTATACTCGCAGCAATTGAAACGTGTGCAACGAGCATTGCGCCAGAAGGAGCCAGCATTGGTGAATCGCAAAAGTGTGCTTTTCCTCCATGACAACGCCAGGCCGCATGTCGCACGAGTGGTCAGCGATACCATACAGCAACTTGGGTGGAAGTCTTTGTGCCATCCACCTTATTCACCTGACCTTGCGTCATCCGATTACCACCTCTCCAACTCTCTTGATAATCATCTTCGTGGGAAATCCTTCACCAATGAAGCAGACATGCACAAAGGCCTCACGGACTTCTTTACGTCAAAACCCCCCGAGTTCTATCCCAAGGGCATTGAACAGCTTGAGACACGTTGGCAGAATGTGCTGGATGCCGATGGCGATTACTTCGAAGACTAAATATAAGTTACACATACTTTTCTTTTTTCCTTTAAAAACGGACATAACTTTTTGGTTACCGTGTATATTAAAAATGTCTTCCTAAATTCCAAAGATGATTCAAATATATTTGCATCCCATGTTTTTGGGGCTGAGAAAACTTCAGTCTCTCTCTGTATATCGTTGAAACCAGCATGTCTCTCGAATGACACTCTTCATGAACGAATTCCTGGGTGTTGAGCTTTGAATAGTTGCTGTCATGTTTCATGACGCAATATGACCCTAATTAACTAATGTTATACTGTCTGACTGTGAAATAGAAATAATTCCGTGGCAAGGGGGTGCATAACAGAGAAAAAGAATTTTTAATGCACTGCAAAAGGATCTAATTCTCTTTTAGAGATTAGCGTTCCTTTGGTATTATTCCAAGTTAATAATTAAAATAGGGTATAAAGATTCAAGAAGAATGTCAAACTGCAAGGGAAATGATTAAAAACCTTACGTCTGGGGTAAAGACTTTAAAGATGATATTTAAAATAAAATTAAAACTTTACAGACGTAACAGATACCAAATCACGAGTAATAAATTGGAATGTTGAATTTTTGTGTGAATTAAAGACTTCAAATTAATATTTGCAAGCTCAAATATACAGCGTGTTCAAAAAATGCTGTCCTCCGCCATGTTAATTCAAGGCCGCATATATCAATAATAAAAGAACAGATTTTGGAATTCGCTTTGTCGGTTCGACTCAACCCATCATATACTTCTTCTTCTTCTTCTTCTTCTTCTTCTTCTTCTTCTTCTTCTTCTTCTTCTTCTTCTTCTGTGCCCCATGTTTCTTTCAGGACATAAGCGATCATGGTCTTCCATATCTTTCTACCCCTTGTAGCTCTTATCACCCACTTGTTACTCCTCCAAACCCTGCTCTGCAATCCTTTTGCTCAATGCCATCATGTATGCCACACGCTGCTTTCTGTTTTCTCTCTAACCTTTTGTGAGTATCAGATTCTCTAAACCCTCTTTCCTCATCACATGTCCCAGAAAACTTTGCACACGTAATAGGATCCAGATCACAAAGGAATAAATTGGAATGTTGAATGTTTGTGTGAATAAAAAAATTCAAATGAATCTGTATATAGATACGTTACAAGAAATTTAATGTCTTCTTTTTCTTCTATGTGCAGTGTCCCTTCAGGACGTAAGCGATCATGGCCTTCCACATCTTCCTAAACCTTGTAACTCTTAAGACCCCTTTCTATTTTTACCCTTCCCAAACGCTGCTCTGCCATCCATTTACTCAGGCCCATCAAGTATGATACGCATTGCTTTCCTATGTCCCGCTATCTATCCTGTGAGTATCAAATTCTCCAAGCCCTTCTTCCTCATTGCATGTCTCAGAATCTTCATCTGCATATTTTTGGTGTTAAGTATCAGTTTCCTTCTCGTTTTCATCTTCTCCAAAACCTCGTCTTTGTTCATATGTTCGTTCCTCAGCATCCTTCTGTAGAACCACATTTCGGTTGCTTCAAGTATTTCCTTCATCTTTGATGAGATTGTTCATCATTCGTCTGTCATATTGAAGAAGATCACGAGGAATAAATTAAAATGTTGAATGATTATGTGAATTGAAAACTTCAAATAAATCGGTCTATCGATAAGTTATAACATATTTAGCATCTTCTTTTCTATGTGCTCTGTTCCTTCAGGGTGTAGGCGATCATGGTCTTCCACATCTTCCTATCCCTTGTAGCTCTTAACACCTTTCCTTTTGTTAGATGGTTACAAACGGAATTGACTTTCGAAATACGGTATTTTGAAAAGCCATTTTAACTTAGTATTCATGGTATATATTCAGTGAGTTTTTGCATACATAATAATTAATGTGTACACTTTAATAATTGTTAACTTATTTTCAGACAGAAATATTCTTGAAGCATAGAAGCTCTTAATTATGAACATGACAAAACATGATCTTCGTTTACTTTTTTTGTATGAGTTCAAACTTTGGCACAGTGCCTCCCAAAATTCTATTAATCTCAACAGAGCATGGGTAGATGTGTCCACAAGAGATCTGAAGGTACAAAGTTGGTTGCAGAAATGCTGTACTGGTGATGAGAGACTTGAAGATGAAGATTGTATGAAACGATCATGCAGTTACACAAAGAACAATTGCAAACAGTTGTTGAGCAAACCCACGTCAAAGTGAGAGAGAATGTCTCTGACACTTCGTGTCAGCACTGCAAAAGTCTCACACCATTTGCAGAGAATTGGCAAGGGAGAAAAGCTCAGTAAATGGGTTTCTTCATCATCTCAATGAAAATAAAAATTTATGCATTTTGAAGTCTGCTCGATACTCTTTCTGCATAATACCAATGATCCCTTTCTTGACTTGTGAGGAAAAATGGATACTTTATAACAACTGTAAAAGATCAGGTCAACGGCTTGATCGTGTTGAGTCCTCCAATCATTTCCCAAATCCAAAGTTGCATCAGCAAAAGAATATGGTGACTGTCTGGAGGTCTGCAACGGGTATTATCCATTACATAATTCTGGAAATCAATCCGAACACCAATGCAAAATTTTACCTTAATCAACTTTCTGAAATGCACGCATGCCTGCAACAAAAAGAGACTTGCATTGGTGAATCAAAGTGTTTCAATTCTGCTCCGAGATATTGCGCGACCAGAAAATTCAGTCAGTTAAGTGCGCGATCATGTCTTGAAAGATACAGGACTGACTGGGCAGAAGATTATCCCGCAGTAGGTTGCCATTGCTTTCTGCGGTAGACTGGTTGCCGACCAAGGCTATAGAACCCAATCTGTTCTGTTATTTAACCCATAACTGAAAGGAATAGACGGATTAATACCTTTCCCAAGGGTATTTGCGCGTAAGATAATGCAATGAATTTGGCTCCCCGATTTCTAGTTCCGACCAGAGAATTACGTTACAAAAATTCAGAAACTTGGAATACGAGAGATTGTCACAACGAATAACCCTTTATCAACAAGGAGTACATAACCTCATTGATCGATGGCAGAAGTGCATAGATGTACAAGGCTCATATTTTGACTAATTTAAACATTTCTACAGTTAATCTTTCAATAATAAAATTATGTTTTCAAAAGTGATACACGCTTTTGAGCGATCATGTCTCGAAAGAGACATGACTGACTGGGCTATCCCGCAGTAGGTTACCATTGCTTTCTGCGGTCGACTGTTTGCCAACCAAATCTATAGAACCCAATGTGTTCTATTATTTAACCCATAACTGGAAGAAAGAGACAGATTAATACCTTTCCCAAGGATATTTGTGCGTAAGTGAATCCAATGAATTCAAGTGGAATTTGAACTCAGTTCCACGATTTCTCGTTCCGAGCCGATATCCGCTGCACCACAAATGACATTCTTGCACCACAACGCACATAAATTTAGAAATTTAAGCCCATTATCATTCTCAAGGGTATTTGTGTGTAATTGAATGCAACAAATTTGACTGGAATTCGAACTAATAGTAGTTGAATATCATAGGATCAACTGTGTTTTTTTTTTTAATAAAGTAATCAGTTGATCATAATATATTGAACTAATGTTGATTAGGAATTATCTGCTCAAAAGTTAAATATGAATCAGTTGATGACAGATATTGTGAAGGTTATGAAGTTTATCAGGTTTTGGAGATTGAACCAACTTCAGTTCAAAAATACATGGAAGAAGTTGGCAGTGTGTATGAAAATATTATTTATTTCTCAAAAATCAGATGGCTCAGTAAAGCAGCAACTCTTGATAAGATTCTTAAACCGTCTATTAGTCTGTCTACTTTCGTCCCCTCTGCCATCCGTAATTTGACTCCCATTGGCCATCTTGGTGCGACCAAAATTCAGACACTCGTGTCGTGTTGGAGTTCTGTTTTGTTTGAAATATTCTTAAAGTAAGCTTTTTATACTTTTTTTTTTCTGCCTAATTTTAAATTTTTAAGCTTTTCATGTTTAATTGGTTTTCTTTAATTTAATTCTTGATTTTAGCAGATATCTCTTGACTGGACTTTTACTAAGTTAAAACTTAGTAATCCACCGCCATGTTTTTTTGTTTTTTTTTTTCAATTGGAGTAGATAGATCTATCTATCGCCCGGTTCACACTCCTCCCATGTCTATTGAACAGGTTAAGAGGCTCATCCTTTGTTCCCTGTTTAGGATGTGGTTTCCGGCTTTCTCTTTTCCAATCTTCTCACTTTTTTTTTTTCAATTGGAGGAGATAGATCTATCTATTTCCCGGTTCACACTCCAGCCATGTCTATTGAACAGGTTAAGAGGCTCATCCCTTGTTCCCTGTTTAGGATATGGTTTCCGGCTTTCTCTTTTCCGATCTTTTCACTATTACGTAGCCCCCTGCACATCAGTGGCGTTACCGCCTTGCTCGGAGTGATACGATTAAAAAAAAAAATTAAGGTCGGCGAAAATATTTCATCATGGCTAGATGTAAACGACAGTATGTTCTCTCTTTCGGCTTCTTGATGTCCAGTCACCTTCGATCTTCAAAAACTTAAATGCATTATCAATGATTTCTTCTGTTTTCTTTTGTTTTTTGTTTGTTTTGTTTTTATTCTGATTTAATAATTAACCATCTGGCCTAGCATAGAATATTTTTGTCGTATCTGGTCAGACGCCCCAGCTGTTCATCACAGGGCTCTTAACAGGCCCTAAAGGAAAAACTCTCGACCTGGCAGATCGATTCCAGCCACTTTCTCATCGACGGTTCGTGCCCTCTCTCTGTCTCCTCTACAAATATTTTCATGGCTTCTGCCCTGACTTAGGTCACTGAAAAATCTTCTGCCTTGTCAGACATGAATCGAAATAGACATGATCGCCCAAGCGTATAAACTGTATGGCACTTAACTGACAGATCTGGATAAAAGAACTGAATAGCAATACAGACTGGCTTCTGTAGCCTTTATTGGCAACCAATCTACCGTAGAAAAGAATGGAGAACTACGGCGGGAAAATCGTCAGCCTAGTCATACATGGATCGAAAGAGACATGATTGCCCAGTGTGTAAAACGTTTGGTACTTGACCGACAGTGATTAACGTATCTTTTATTTGTCGTTCTTTATTAACAACTTTCATAAAAACTTTTTGACCACGTTGATTCGACTTTATTTAAAATATATCTCTTCTTTAAAAAGAAAGTTTCACTTGATAATTCAAACGGCTTTCGTTTTCGTTGTTGTTTCTACTCTTGATTGACAAATCTAGCAAATCGCTTCCGGAATAATTTTACGTGCAGAGACGACAATGCTGTAAGAATTCGATTTTCAGATTACGGGACATAATCCATTTCTTGCTTAACAGGTTTCTAAACTGGACAAGTGATAGACGG
Organism: Ascarosepion bandense; assembly: GCA_037127315.1. Taxonomy (NCBI): domain Eukaryota; kingdom Metazoa; phylum Mollusca; class Cephalopoda; order Sepiida; family Sepiidae; genus Ascarosepion; species Ascarosepion bandense. The sequence continues at coordinate 1,276,173 of JBBBDQ010000399.1, forward strand.
AAGAAAGTACTTGAAAGAGAGTACAGAATATGTACAAGGTTCTTTACAAATTGCCAACTGCCATTAAATAACTTATTCGATTCCAACAAAAACTTATTTAAAGTCTTAGAATAAAACACTTTGTTTTTTCTCTAAAACAGAAATTGGTTTAATTGAATACACACACACAAATACATACATATATATATATATATACTGTTCCTCGTTGCTTTGAATATAGCTTCCATATTTAGGTTGTTTTCTCCAACTATCTATTTAAAGATAATTCATAAAATCCAAAGAAGAATCTGCAATGTTGGTCTTGACCTCGGCTTCAGACACTTTCCTACAAACTTTACGGTTTAATTGAATATATATATATATATATATATATATATATATATATATATACATCTGCAGACAGATCTGTTTCGCTGTATCACAACTCATCAGTACGGTTAGACTCCGATTGCTTTTAGCCAGGATTGAAACCCGACCAAATTGGCGTCAGTCGGCGATTCTACGTCTGGGCTATGAGCACTCGGTAGATGAAGGCAGACTTTTTAGCGTATACATTATTATTAAACACGCCCAATAGCCACAGTGCTCTAATTCATTACTGAATGTTGCGATGCGTAGATGCCGGGGTAGCTACTGTTTTTCAAAGTCTACCATTCTTTCAGAGTGCTCAATCAGGTTGTGAGAGAAATCCAGGTAAAGAGAACGAAATGTTTTACAATTCTGAGTTCTCCGGCATTTTTTTTTTATAAATGTGCTCAATACAATAAATATTATAGAGCATAATATAATCACATAATTAAACTTGTTTTTTTTTATTAAAAACAAATTCACGACTGGAATTTTCAAAAAATTAGAATGCGGATAGAATTCATTTTCAAATGAAAATTATTCGAAAAGTCAACAATATAAATGTATTTAGCACTTTTTCAATATAACTGTGTACTCGTCTAATTTAATTATGAACAAAAATTAACTAATTAATACACACACACACACACACACACACACACACACACACACATATATATATATATATATATATATATATATATATATGTAACGTAGAATATTTAATATTTAAATCAGGTAAATTCCAATAGAGACAAACTCAAAATTTATTTATTTCATTTAACGAGGTAATATGATCTAGAAAAAAATTTAGATATCCTACAATTCCATGTGTAATACTTATTTCACAGTAAAAACACGGGTTTTTTTGCTGTGAAATAATTATTACCCATGAAATTACACAGATAATGAAATTACACTACATTTAGAACCTCATCAGGTAATATACACACCTTTGTGTAGCGAAAAAATGTTTTTTCTTATAAAATACAAGATTAAGAATATTTTTACATAATGTGTTTGCAATGGTTAAGTTGTTGGTATTTTTTATGTTTGATTTTGCGCAGGCGCGTTGTTTGTTTTAGATTTTGTCGACAGCACAGTACAGTAGGGTCAGTTGGATAGCATCTGCAAGAAAAATTCAGTATGACGCAATTAATTCCTCCAGAAATTTGGAAAACTCCTGCTGTAATGCTTGACATTTACGACGGAAACTCTAATGCGACCATTTAGTGTGTATGGGTGTCAATCTGTAATAGATTAAGTGAATTAGATAGATAGATAGATAGATAGATAGATAGATAGATCCCTATTGATAAAACTTAAGTAGATACCTCAGATAGATAGATAGATAGATAGATAGATAGATAGATAGATAGATAGATAGAAAGGTCCATATTGATAAAACTAAGGTCAATATCACAGATAGATAGATAGATAGATAGATAGATAGATAGATAGATAGATAGATAGATAGTGGGATAGATCCCTATTGATAAAACTTAGGTAGATACCTCAGATAGATAGATAGATAGATAGATAGATAGATAGATAGATAGATAGATCCATATTGATTACTAAGGTAAATATCACTGATAGATAGATAGATAGATAGATAGATAGATAGATAGATAGATAGATAGATAGATATTGATGAAACTTAGATAGATAGATAGATAGATAGATAGATAGATAGATAGATAGATAGATAGATAGATAGATAGATAGATATCTCCCTACCGTATTTTGCTGCTAAAAGACACTCCGATACATTAGACGCCTCTGAAATTAATTTTGAAATAAGAAACAGAAAAACAATTTTTTTTTAGCCTTCAGAATAAATTAAACATGACAAATTCATCACAGACGATTACAAAATTCATGTTAACTATTTAGATTTTTTTCTTCTTCTTATCATATCACACTATGCAAGGGGCTACTGAGTGTGAAAGAATAATAAAACAGAGAAACACTATTAACGAGCAAGCACAATAGGAAAGTAATCAAGACGAGACTAGATAACGATTTAATAATTAGTACAGAAGTTAGAGTGCATAATACCACAGAAGCTTAAATTTATTAAGTAATGCTTAAGCAGGTGTTACCTAAACAGTAATTTTGTTTAGTGTCAGTATCCCAACTGCGTAAATAGATTATCTCAAAACGTTCATAATTTAATTTTGAAACACTTCATTGCTATACTTTCAAGGGCTCACAATCGGGTGAAATTGGGAAGCCAACGCTCACCCGACGCGTCAGCGAGCTTCAATTTATACTAGAACAAAGGTTGGTTTTAAAGATATTTTTAAGGAAAAAAAGGCATTTTATTTTTTATATTTATTTGTATTGTTTTTATTCTACCTAGGAAAAATGATATATGCTGTATTCTTAAGTTACTTTATTCTAAAAGTAATACATTTTCAATCCATTTTTATCTTAATGTAGAGATATGAACAGGCCAATAAAAATATATATACAAACATTCTCCTGCTGATACGCCACTGAGGAGTGAACGGAACGACTGCTAGAGAGTCTGTCTACAATGCAATGGAGTCCGGATGATGAAGTTAACACAAATCAGCGAAGCAGGTTAGCCAAACGCAGACGACAATTCTACTCCTGCAGCTTCTTCTCCCGCACTTCCCGCCTGTGGAACTCGCTCCCGTATTCTTGCTTTCCTGGCGGCTACAACTTCCAGAAATTTAAATGCAATGTCAATACTCATCTCTTAACAACTTGACTCTAGCTCTCTCCCCTCCCCTGTATAACCTTCCCTTTCTCTCCACCTATGTGTCTGTCATCGCACCTGCTTTCTCAGCTTTCTATTGTTCCTTTCTAACTAGTTTGTACTCCTCACTCTTTTCTAATTAATCTTTTTACATTTATGTAACCCCTGCACATCAGTGGCGTTTCCGCCTTGCTCGGGGTGAAATGATTAAAAAAAAAAAAGTAACAAACTTTATCATCTAACTTGGTTTTAGAACAGATTATTAAGGCCCTATGAGTAAGGATCTTAAATTAATTTAACGTTTTACGAGAGAAAAACAGTCTCATCTGGTATACAAGCCAGTGAATGTCGGTTTTCGATTTTTTGAAGTTTATTACCACCACTCTCAGTAACAATGCCCAATGGATAGGCATTGTTACAACAATTAAGAACAAAATTTTGTTCAGTGTACCTGCCCCTTCATTGGCTGGGTAGCATTAGTGATAGATATACTAAGCGGGTTTCTTTGGCGGTTCGACATTGTTATTTTGCTGCTATCGTTCGTGAGTTTTTTTTTCTGCCTTTTCACCTATTGATGCTTACGGTCATATTACGTTCAATACACTGGTTCTCGCTCGATCACCGAAGTTAAGCAACGTTGAGCCTGGTCAGTTCTTAGATGGGTGGCCGCTTGGGAATACCAGGTGCTGTAAGCGTTTAGTGACAGATGTGCGTTGTGGTGCAGTGGGTATCGGCTCGGAAAGAGAAATCGGTGAGTCGAGTTCGAATTCCAGTTGAATACCCTGCATTCACTTAAGCACTGGTACCCTTGGGAAAGGAATTAATCCGTTCCTTACCTGGGCTAAATAACACAGTAAGAGTTGGGGACCCTGCTCTTAAAAACAAATCCTAATGAATCTTGATACTCGAAAACAAAAAAAGTATTACTAGACACAAAACTTATATAAAAACAGCAATAATTTGTTGAAAGAAAAAGTATTCAGTCAGTTAAATGCCATACGTGATACACGCTTGGGCGATCATGTCTCGAAAGAGACATGACTAACTGGGCAGAAGATTATCCCGCAGTAGGTTACCATTGCCTTCTGAGGTAGACTGGTTGCCGACCAAGGCTATAGAACCCAATCTGTCCTGCTATTTAACCCATAACTGGAAGGAAGAGACGGATTAATACCTTTCCCAAGGGTATTTAAGCGTAAGTGAATACAATTGATTCAACTGGAATTCGAACTCGGCTACCCTGTTTCTCGTTCCGAGCCGAAAAAGTATTACCAGCAATAAATAAATAAAATTTAGTTGGCAATAAATGACCCGCTGAGGCTGATATCCCATAAAAAGAAAACAACCAACCAATCATCCATGCGGAAAGGCGTTCTCCCTCCACATTATAATAGATCTTTTATTTATTCAGTTAAATGTAGTTTTGGATCGCATTGCATAGGCAGAACGACCCAAAGACTGGATGTGAGAATAAAGCAGCATGTACCTGCAAGGATCCGAAATTTTAAGTATCCTTCGTCGGACAGTCTGTTCAATACATAGGGGTCTTCCATCGCGGATGACCTAATAAATAACCATAATTGGGGCCGCTAATTTCAGTGTGAACTGGTTCATTTTCAAGTGAACTGCCACTCTCTCTTGGTCGATTCTCTGCCTCAGAGCGTCTGGAGTGAATAGACAAGGGCCCGATCCAGTTTTAAGCTGGGTCTATGGGATATATTTGGCTGTGCTTAAGGGCTTAGAATCTCACTATTAATTGACGTTCTGTCGCATCCACCTTGTTGGGAAGGTGGTAAATATCCGTGTAGACTCATTTTCGAGTGAACCGCCATTACAAAAAGAACATTTATTACTGAGGCAAAGGGTATTCCCTAACTGACTAGCTACAAAAAAAAAAAAAAAATACAGTTTCTAATATAAATTTTTAAGAACTCAGACAGTTTTGACATTGTTACTTTGCTGTGGTTTTCTTTCTGTCAAACCTGTTTTTTCATCCATGCGGAAAGGTGTTCCCACTCGACATCATAATAGATCTTTTATTTATTTAGTTAAATGTAGTTGTGGCTCACATTACATAGGCAGAATGACTGAAAGACTGGATGTGAGAAAAAAGCAGTAAAGTTCCGAAATTTTAATTATCTTTCGTCGGACAGTCTGATCAATACATACGGGTCTTCCGTCGGGGATCACCTAATAAATAACCATAACTGTGCCGCTAATTTCAGTGTGAATATTAATCAATCTCAATAAGTCCCCCTCTAATTACCACTTAAAAGTATTGGAGGCCATATATATTTTGTGTTTGAGACATTCGCTATGTAAACAGAAAAATTTCATATTTGCCTTCAATTAATTTTCTCATTCATATTGTGCAATTTTCTTTTTTATTGATAATTTTGTTTTATTAACCTCGACTTAATTCTGTTGATCGAGGGTCGAAATCAGTTAGTTAACCCGTTTTTCAGATTTACTTTTTACTATAAAGGGGGATAAATTGTACCTCTTAATTGCTTATCTGTGATAATATTTTGCGCCAAGCTTGTTATTTTTCAATGGTTATTACTGATAAAATGTTTTTTCTTAAGCTGGGTTTCTATCGTAAAGTGCTCGATATCGGGGTGTAGATAGAGTGTTGATAGGTACAAAGTTTATCTTTTTAATAGAGAAGATTCATGCCGACTTCAAAGTTTCATGAGGAAACGGTTATTTGTTTGTTTCCGTTGTAATATTTTAGAGGTTGTTTGATGTTAGGTGACGGAGTGGTCACAAACTTGACCATCTGGATTGAAATTCTGAGAAAACAAAAATTAACAAAATTCCTCAGTTGAAAAAAATAAACCGCCAATTGCTGGTAAATTTTGACGAGTGGACGGAGTGATTGCTGTAGGATCCGTCTACGAGCCACTCTAGTCGAGTTGCTGAATATAATATTAATCAGCTAAATGATAAATGTTCTTTTTGTATGAATTTCCTCTCTCTCTCTCTCTCTCTCTATATATATATATATATATATAATGCACGTTTCAGTAAATAATTTAGTCAAGTTTTGTCTATTTATTTTATGTAATTTTTTTTTTCATATCCTCTGATAGGTTTAATAGCATTTTCATTAAATGAAGAAAGAAAATTACAATAATGATACATAATTTTTTTAATAATCCAATCTAAGCTTCCGGGTTTCATAAGCCATTTTCAAAGATGTTAAATTACATTATATATTATAAACACGGACAAACGATAATAACAAACTGTTTTTGTTCCAAGCGACAACAAACTCGTGCATTTAAGACGCTGGAAGCGAATGTTGCATAACAGCTTGTGACGTCACACATGACCAAGCAAGAATGAAAACAAGAAATATTAAGTATGGGAAGCCAATGGAATAAGCCAATGGCTTCTGTTATTAATCATTGGCATTTAAGTATATTTGTAGAGTTTTCATAGTTTGTCTTGTTCAGGTTAGGTTATGTATATATAGAGATGAACAGACAAAATTAGATAGATAGATAGATAGATAGATAGATAGATTAGGTTTGGTATATATATAGTCATCCGCAGACAGATCTGTTTCGCTGTATCAGTACGGTTAGACATACGATTGCTTTTTACCCAGGATTGAAACCCGAGTGATTTGGCGTTAGCCGGCGATTCTACCTCTGAGCTATGTGCGCTCGGCAGAAGGTGGCAGACTTTTAGCGTGGGATATATCCTGTATTCATACGCCAGTAGTGAAAGTGTTCTAATTCATTACTGAATGAACGATGCGTTGATGCTAGAGTAGCTACTGTTTTTTCAAAGTCTACCATTCTTCGAGAGTGCTCAATCAGGGTGTGAGAGCGTAAATAGTCATCCGCAGACAGATTTATGTATGTATGTATGTATGTATGTATGTATGTATGTATGTATCAGAATATTTTAGCTGTATACAGGACATTTGTTTTGAACGTTGTCGACACGCGCAACAGATTTCACAAAGAATTTTATCCAAAGAAAACATGAGCCACATAACTTGTGGACTACCAACAGCACTAACAACTAAAATGGATAGTAACTGGAAGATAAAATAATAACATAGTGAAGATGTTCTAGAGTAGTTTAAATAGAATCCCAGTCAGTAGTGGAAAGATCGATAACATCTACTTGGCTAAGGAAATCTTTTTTTGCGGAAAAATTTTTCTCAGTGTAATATTTTATAAATTTCAACCGAAATCAGTACTGGCTGGGCAGTCAATAAATGCCAGATGGTTCTTTATAAGGAAACGGCTGATAGATAGATAGATAGATAGATAGATAGATAGATAGATAGATAGATAGATAGATAGAACAGGCTGAGATAGATAGATAGATAGATAGATAGATAGATAGATAGATAGATCAAGCTTGATAGATAGATAGATAGATAGATAGATAGATAGATAGATAGATAGATAGATCAAGCTTGATAGATAACGGACAGTCTCACATTTCAATAAGCGGAAGCAATAAAGACTGAAGTGTTAATTTTTCTATCAATCCAAATGCCTAATCGATATTACAATATCGATTTGGCCTATACTGCAATTTGTTAGTGTTCGAGGCAAACTCTGTCTACTTGTCGTGGACGTTAGTAAATATCATTAAAATGAAACGGAAGTTTTGTCTTGTGGCTGAGTCAGTTGTGAATTTCCTGACTGTATCATTGGGGTGCGATTAATCTCTGACTAAGATCGAGAAACCAAATCCTTATTTGGAAATCAAGTAGTCATGTCTCTACTTTGAAAATTGCCCCAAACCTGTCGCTCTTCTTGAATCGACTATTTTGACCTTGTGCCAGACTAGACTTAGTAAAAGTTAAGAATATATTGGGAAAATCATGGCGTGTTTCATCATTAATTACGAATCAGTTTGAAATAGATTCCTTTAAATTAAACAGAGCTGTTGATTAATGAGCAATAATTAAATTCAACGCTATCGAAATGTCGTTTCCCTTTCTCTCCCTCTCTCTCTCCTTATCTATCTATCTATCTATCTATCTATCTATCTATCTATCTATCTATCTATCTATCTATCTATCTCAATATATCTATCTATCTATCTATCTATCTATCTCAATATGTTCCTATCTATCTATCTATCTATCTATCTATCTATCTATCTATCTATCTATCTATTCTACAAAGATTTAATACGTCAATCGCTGTCTACTGTCTTCCTCATTAGTTTTATTCTGTACCTGCTCTTTAGTGGTGATTCTGTTTTCTCATTCATTTACAATCAGTAACTCCTTATGTATCTGTCTCTTTAATACCTTCCTTTAAGTGAACTTGATTTATATATATATATATATATATATATATATATATATATATTCTAAACATATATATTTTAAATATAACAGACAATGAATATCTATGATGTTTAATCATGAGCCGTTCGAAACATCGCATTTTGGCCTTAATTTCTGATGAAAATTAAGACAAAAATTGTCCAACATTTGTCTATTTTTTTATTATGCTGGTTCTAAGCTTTCGACTCATATCAGCCATCTTCAGAGAGGTTACAGGGACGTTAACATAAAGACCTCCACAATCAAGGATGATTTTATCTTATGTTTGCATAAAACATTGCTATGTGACGATAACAGTCATCGAATAGCAGACGCAGTTCATAAATTTGTAATATTTGTAATATGAAGTCACACCGCGCGAGAGACCGAAATGTTAACAGAACCAATATGTTTAAATGCAATGTAATGTGTTATGACTAGATTGAAATGTGATTTTATTAAGTGTGGGTTGATTTGATTTAATGTAGATAGCCTGCTATATCTGAAGGTTCTTTTTACTGTGTGTCTGAGTGAGTATTATTGTGTTATCCACTTAAAACGGTCTAACATTAACTACATGGCTATCTTTTTCTAAGAAATGTTGTTTTATTCAACTCTGATCAGAAAGGTGACAGGTAAGTCTACGGGAGAGCGTGGTTGTAGTAAAACCAATATATGTAGTAGATTTATTGTTATTAGTTGTAACTGAATGGCATGAAGAGCATCTTAGTTAAGTAGAACAACTTATGTGGCCAATCACAGTCCCCAATTCGCAACATCATTGAACATTTGTGGTTTATTTTAAAAGAACAAATGAAGACTCGATGTTTGTCATCGTCATCATTGAAAGAATTGGTGTCTGAACTTCTGGAAACAATTTAAACTTTGTACGAGTCGATTCCATGCTTTAATGGTTGGTATTACTCCACATTGAAAGAAATTTTCTGAAAATTTCAAGACGTTTAAATTATTTTGTCCACCCCCTTTGCATACTAGTGTTTCTGTATATCTTATCGCTTTAGGACGTAGACGACCAGAGTCTCTCCCCAACATTTGAATTTCACTACAATTTACTGGGCAAGCGGTGCTGGAAGAGGAGAACAACTTGTTTGATTAAGTAATTTTTTCCACGGTTTATCTTTTCAGGTTATTTAAAGCCAGAAAATAATTTTGGGTTATAAGAATGTTTTTTACTGAAAGGGAATATAATAATGGTTTGCTGAAACAAGTCTTACTAATTAACCCTTAGATAGGAAGAGAAGAGATCAGACAGAAAGATTAATAAATGTCCCGAGAGTCTTTGCGCGTAAGTGAATATAATGAACCCAACACGAATTGAAATTTGGCTCACTGATTAACAATTCCGAGATATTAACCATTACAACCGTCGCACATCAAAGTATACAGAACCCGGTATTCCTTAAACATCACACGTCTAAGTACTGACCAAGCTTAATTTCAGGGATCGTACGATTTTATTAAATCTGTTGACGAAATGAAATTGATAAACACACGTATGCTGATTGTTCTTGTGACGAAGGATGAATTCAAAGACAACCTAAGATTAACAATTTGTAATTGAAATGAGATAACCTCGCTTATTATTCTACTTAATCCGCCTTCAATAAGCAATTATATTCAACATAATTATAATTAATGGTGGATAAATGGTTACAATAGTTCAATTTTAGCGATCCGAATGTTCAAATGGAGGTACACTTGTCAACAAATTGTGATAAAATAGCATCATTATTTTAGTCATTTAGGCTTATTTCATTTCGTCAACAGTTTAATTCAAGTCGTTGTCAGCTTCCAGGACCGGGTGGCCGATAAATGGTAATCATGGAAAATCCCGAATGCTGATGGACCGAATTAATTGCCAGAGTCGGATAATATTATTAGTATTAGCTTTTCTATGCCAGCTGTTGGCCCATTTTCAATCACAGAAAGTTCTTTTTAAGCGCTAGCACTTTCTTCTTCTCGTCGGTGTCCTCCTCTTTTTCCAGTATTTATCTTCATCGTCGTCCAATTCCTCCTCCTCCTCTTTCTTATCATACTTCCTGCCCTTCTTTATCTGGTCATTGTCCAACTATTTCTCCTTATTCTTCTACTATTTCCCCCTTTTCCTTTTCTAGTTGTCGTCTAACACCATCTCTTCCACTTTCTTCTTCTTCTTCTACTTCTTCCTCTTCTTTTTCTCGTCGTCGTCATCCTTCTTCTCTTTCACTTTCTTCCTCTTCTTTCTCTTCTTTTTCTCGTCGTTGTCATCCTCCTTCTCTTTCACTTTCTTCTTCTTCTACTTCTTCCTCTTCTTTTTCTCGTCGTCGTCATCCTCCTTCTATTTCACTATCTTCTTCTTCTACTTCTTCCTCTTCTTTTTCTCGTCGTCGTCATCCTCCTCCTCTTCGAATTTCTTCTTCTTTCTCTTCTTTTTCGCGTCGTCGTCATCCTCCTCCTCTTCCACTTTCTTCTTTTCTTTTTCTTTCTCTTCTTTTTCGCGTCGACGTCATCCTCCTCCTCTTCCACTTTCTCCTTCTTTTTCTTTTTCTCGTCGTCGTCATCCTCCTTCTCTTTCACTTTCTTCTTCTTCTACTTCTTCCTCTTCTTTTCTCGTCGTCGTCATCCTCCTTCACTTTCACTTTCTTCTTCTTCTACTTCTTTCTCTCCTTTTTCTCGTCGTCGTCATCCTCCTTCTCTTTCACTTTCTTCTTCTTCTACTTCTTCCTCTTCTATTTCTCGTCAACGTCATCCTCCTCCTCTTCCACTTTCTTCTTCTTCTTCTTTCTCTTCTTTTTCTCGTCGTCATCATTCCCCTTCTCTTTCACTTTCTTATTCTTCTACTTTTTCCTCTTCTATTTCTCGTCATCGTCATTCTCCTCCTCTTCCACTTTCTTCTACTTTCCCTTCTTTTTCTCGTCGTCGTCATCCTCCTTCTCTTTCACTTTCTTCTTCTTGTACTTCTTTCTCTTCTTTTTCGCGCCGTCGTCATCCTCCTTCTCTTTCACTTTCTTCTTCTTGTACTTCTTTCTCTTCTTTTTCTCGTCGTCGTCATCCTCCTCCACTTCCACTTTCTTCTTCTTCTTTCTTCTTTTTCTCGTTGTCGTCATCCTCCTTCTCTTCTACTTTCTTCTTTTTCTTCTTCTTTCTCTTCTTTTTCGCGTCGTCTTCATCCTCCTCCTCTTCCACTTTCTTTTTCTTTTTCTTATTTTTCTCGTCGTCGTCATCCTCCTCTTCTTCCACTTTCTTCTTTTTCTTCTTTTTCTCGTCGTCGTCAACCTCTTTCACTTTCTTCTTCTTCTACTTCTTTCTCTTCTTTTTCGCGTCGTCGTTATCCTCCTCCTCTTCCAATTTCTTCTACTTCTTCTTTTTCTTCTTTTTCGCGTCGTCGTCATCCTCCTTCTCTTTCACTTTCTTTTTCTTCTATTTCTTCCTCTTCTTTTTCTCGTCGTCATCATCCTCCTCCTCTTCCACTTTCCTCTTCTTCTTTCCCTTCTTTTTCTCGTCGTCGTCATCCTCCTTCTCTTTCACTTTCTTCTTCTTCTACTTCTTCCTCTTCTTTTTCTCGTCGTCGTCATCCTCCTTCTCTTTCGCTGTCTTCTTTTTCTACTTCTTCCTCTTCTTTTTCTCGTCGTCGTCATCCTCCTTCACTTTCACTTTCTTCTTCTTCTACTTCTTCCTCTTCTTTTTCTCGTCGTCGTCATCCTCCTCCTCTTTTAGTTTCTTCTTTTACTTCCTCCTCTGTTTTTTCTCTTTTTCGTCATCCTCCCTTTCTTTCTTCTTTTATTGCTTTTATTCTTCCTTTTTTTCCCGTCGTCGTCGTCGTTGTCCTCCTTCACTTTCTTTTTTTTCTCTTTCCTCTCATTCTTATTGTCGTCATCCTCCTACTCCTCTTTCTTCTTCGACTTCGTCACCTTATTCTTCTCGTCGTTGTTTTCCTCTTTTCCTCGTTCTTCTTATCGTCTTCGACATCATCGTAATCGTTCTCCTCCTCCATCTTCTCGTCGTCGTCGTCGTCCTCCTCCTTTTCGTCGTCCACCTCCTTTTCATCGTCATTGTCATCATCAACCTAATCCTCTTTCTTCTTCTTCTTTTTTTCTTCTTGTCGCCCGCCTCCTTTTATTTCATCGTTGTCGTCCTTCTTCTTCTTCTTCTTCTTCTTCTTCTTCTTCTTCTTCTTCTTGTCGTTCACCTCCTCCTGCTTCCTTTTCTTTTTTTCTTCGTCATCCTCGTCGTTGTCCTTGTTTTCTTTCTTTCTTCTTCTTCGCATTGTTGTCGTCCGCCTTCTTTTATTTCATCATTGTCGTCTTTCTTCTTATTCTTATTCTTGTCGTCGTCCTCCTCCTCCTTCTTCTCCTCCTCCTGTTTCTTCTTCTTCTTCTACTTCTTCTTTTCGTCGTTGTAATCGTTCTTCTTCTTCTTCTTCTTCTTCTTCTTCTTGTCGACATCATCGTCTTTACAGTTCTTCTCATTGTCATCTTCCTTTTTCTCGTCTTCCTCTTTCTTCGTCTCTTCTCGACGTCGTGCGAGAACCAATGTTTCGACGTGATACGGCTTTAAGCCTGATTATTCAGGTGAAGATGAAAAAACTCAAGGAGAACATAAGAATAACAACTCATAATTTAAAACATGATAACCTCGTTTATTATTCTGATTGATTCTCTTTCAATAAGCAATTATATTCAATGTAATTACAATTAAAGATAAATAAAATAGTAAGTGTTGTTCAGTTATGGTGAATTGATCGTTCAAGGATGTCTGATGTGTACTTGTCGAAATATTGTGAAGAGATTGCACCATTATCTTAGTTATGCTGATTGCATTCCGTCAACCGTTTTTATTCAAGTCGTTTGTCTATCTCTAAGACTGTGAGCCCAATAAACGGTAGTGTAGTTCGTTTTTGGAATCAATTCTATTTACGACCTCGCTTTCTATTTGTGAGTTTGAGTTTTGTTTAATGGCATATCGACACCTCTGTGGGTTATTTAATGCCAAAAAGTGGGATATTTTTTAAATGTTCGGTTATAGTGCAAAAGTTGATTTAGTCAGATCTTGATTAATTTTTTTTCTTTTTTACTTTTTTTTATTTTAGAAAACTGAGGATGTTTTCTAGTTTTGCATACAAAAAGGAATTGCTGGTAATATTTTTTTTGGCTTCAAAGATGTATTATAGCAATATTTTTTTCTTCAAAAATGTGTTACGGTAATAATTTTTTTCTTCAAAAATGTATTGTTGGTAATATTTTTCCTTCAAAAATGTATATTTTTCTATAAAAGTCTATTTTTATGTATATATTTCTATAAAAGCTTATTTTATAATTTAATAGTGTTTTGACCACAACTTGGGAACTTAACTATTTGTCCATAGCTAGAACCCTAACAGGTGCTACCACTCCGGGTCAGGGTGGACCTGGGAACAACAGCAATTAAGAAAAGTTTCCATGCTCTTCACAACCTCCCAATCAGAGGCCTTGCTGTCGGATGCAGTTTATCGTCATACCCAGGACCTTTCTCTTTGTGCTTAAAATATTTGATTATCTTTTACTTCAAACCTATCAAACAGGTTCCTCGTTTCTTTTTAAATGCTTCATTTGCCACGTGTATGACTTGTGCGTGTTAAAATTACCAAGACTTCTTTCGTTCTCATATTTCTCATTTACCAAAATCTCGTTAGTTTCTTACCAAAAAGTATTTGGTTGTCTTTAAACGCCTGAAAAATTCATCATGACTTATAATGTTCTTTTCAAGGTATTCTCAGCATCGGACAGTAAAAATACATCTCTACACTGTAAATCGTGATTTTTTTTACCAGGGATGAAATTATTGATATATATATGTATATGTCTATAGGGTTAAATAGTGATGATGTTTTATGCTAATATGTTTTTTTCAGTGCTTTACTGGTACAAAGACATTTTTACGAAACAGATATCATTCATAAAGCGCTTGATATCGAGATAGAGAAAGAGTGTTAATAGAATAGCAGAAATAAAATAAAATCCTTGAAGATTGAAGACATCACAAGAATGCCTTCAGGAAGTCGGCTTAAATCTGCTCAATTAGTTGACAAACTTTTCCCCATTAATTCTCTCTCTCTCCCTATATATATATATATATATATATATATATATATATATATATATATATACACACATATATACATATATATATATGTATATATATTTTACGATAAATTTTATTCCGAAAATGTGTGCTATCCAGCAGGATTCGAACCTAAATACTCGTATTTAAGTAGATATTCTGTTTTTTAATTAAACAGTATTTTATATTTATATCTACCGGCCTGATTATTTTACGATAAATTTTATTACAAGAATGTGCGCTATCCAGCAGGATTCAAACCTGCGACCCCTATTTACATAGGGGAAGCTACCATTTGATCTGGTACTGTCTTAACCACTCGACCATGAATAGCCTCTTGATCAGACGAGGTTTTTATCATGCTTATATAAATAAATAGGGGTCGCAGGTTCGTATCCTGCTGGATAGCACACATTTTCGTAATAAAAATTTTCGTAAAATAATCAGGCCGGTAGATATAAATATAAAATACTGTTTAATTAAAAAACAAAATATCTACTTAAATACGAGTATCGGTAAAAATAATGTTCAAAATAATTCATTACAAATTGTCGGTTGCTTATAACCAAGTTTCGTTAAAATTCGTTAATTTCCGTAACATGTTTTCATTTGTTTGACATTACGATACATTTCAGAGCAGATATAGTTTGTTTACGGTAGATCAAAAATTGTGTTATATAAGCATGATAAAAACCTCGCCTGATCAAGAGGCTATTCATGGCTGAGTGGTTAAAACAGTACCAGATCAAATGGTAGCTTCCCCTATGTAAATAGGGGTCGCAGGTTCGAATCCTGCTGGATAGCACACATTTTCGTAATAAAATATATCGTAAAATAATCAGGCCGGTAGATATAAATATAAAATACTGTTTAATTAAAAAACAGAATATCTTCTTAAATACGAGTATCGGTAAAAATAATGTTCAAAATAATTCATTACAAATTGTCGGTTGCTTATAACCAAGTTTCGTTAAAATTCGTTAATTTCCGTAATATATATATATATATATATATATATTACAAGAAAATTGATGAACACGTAGATTAAAATCACTGTTCAAGCATTTACATTTATAAAGAGTGCTCGATACAGAGTAGATCTTAATATTCTAATTTTGTTATTACAATGGTTTATAAAAGCATAATATCATGAACAAAAATTTTCAGAACAGTACTGTTCTTCATCAAGTGATATGTTAAAATAAATGGTGAAAATGATTTATTTTGTAAATATAAGATGAATTTATGGCTATTTAGAAAATTAGGGAGTGGTAGTTGGAGAAAATGCTTTGGGTGTGTCATTATTGTTCAATCAATGATGAGAATTATGTAACCATGGAGATTTAATATTTGGATGATGAAAGTGGGAAAGGTGTTTTGGATCTAGACATGTCACTTTTTAATTTTGTCTGTATAATATATATAGTGGGATCTTAAATGTTTTTAAGTGGATAGACAATAATTTTTAACAGGAGGTTGGATTTTAGTTTTTTTTATTGAACAATAGATTTTTTTTACAAGTATCTCATGAGTAAAGGGGCTCTGGAATGTTTAGGTCAGAATTAGGATTAACTAATTATGGTATACTTTATGGTCTATATATATATTTATTTATATATATTAAGAACATTAATGCCAAACTTAAAAAAAATATATCCTGTGACGATTTTCCTGTACGAATTTATTGGACTAAACTGCTGTTTACTTTAATGTAACTAGACTTGCCATTGAAGCGGAGGCAGGTATTGACATTTCAAACTTTTAAATTCATTTTTTTTTAATATGAGTTTGGGTATATAGTCTAGCCCAACGGTTGGCAACCCCCGGCCTTCGGGCCATATCTGGCTTCTGAGTAAATCTTGTCCGGGCTCCTACCTTACGCTGGACAGATTATAAATATAGGTAAACCAAACTAAAGTGACAGTTGATAGCCTGAATATATTCCGTCGAAATTTAAAAACATAATTTCGTTTGACCTGGAGATTGTGTTTTACTTTTATTTTTTATTTGTAGGGATCGCCAAAATTAGCGTGCAACCTTCTTCTTCTTCTTCTATGTGCCATGTCCCTTCAGGACGTAGGCGATCATGGTTCTCCACGTCTCCCTCTCCCTTGTAGCTCTTAGTATGTTTGCTCATGTTACACTTCTCAACCCCCGTTCCATCATCCACCTGATCAGGCCCTGCAAATATGTTATACGCTGCCTTCCTCTGTATCTTTTTCCTTCTATCTGGCTAGTCAGTATCAGGTTTTCCAAGCTCTCCTTCCTTATTGCATGTCCCAGGAACTTCAGTTGTCTCTTCCTGATGCTCACTATTAATTTCCTTTTTGTTGACATTCTTTCCAACACCTCATCGTTGCTTGCATGCTCAGTCCACGATATGTGCAGCATCCTTCTGTAGAACCACATTTCCGCTGTTTCAAGTGTTTTTCTCATTTTCGATGATATTGTCCAGCATTCACTGCCGTATTAAAGAACTGACATCACATAGCAATCCAGCACTCTTTTCTTTGTTTCTAGTGAAATTTTTCTGTGTTAGTAATTTACTCAGCTTCTGGAACACGTCCTTTGTCATGCCAATTCGCCTTCGGATCTCTGTGTTGCACTTTCCATCTCCTGTAAGAACACTTTCTAGCTATTTCAATTTTTTTACTTGCTTGATTCTCGTATCCCCCAGCTGTATTTGGCATTTTGGGTTGTATCTTTTGCTGATGACCATGCATTCAGTTTTCTTAAAGTTTATTTGTAGTGCTTTTTGTCACTCTCCATCGCTACCTTCTGTATGAGGTCTTGTAGTTTCCTTTCCGTGTCTGCAATCAGCACTGTATCATCTGCATACCTTATGTTGTTCAAGTTGTGACCTCCGAAGTTTTTCGCTTCCTGATAGAGTTCCTTTTCTATGTAAATAGAAATAAGAAAAAAAATTCAAAATACGTTTTCCAAGGCAAAAGCTATCAAAAATAATTTCCAAATCATTTCAAAATTGTATATAAAATCAATTTTTATGCATTTTATATTTTTCTCCTCCATGACACTAGAGCCATAGCTGTTTGGCCCTCCTCCATGACTCGACATTGCTTTTTGTCTCTCACTCTCCAAAGGGTTGCCGACCTCTGGTCTAGCCAATTTAATTTAGGTTCTTTCTTTTTTTCTGGAGGGACGGTATTTTTGTCCTTTTTCTTTTTAAGTATCCCATTATTAATAATGATAACTGAAGATCTACCAGGAAAGGTGAAATGCTGTAAGAATCTGGACAAAAATTTACTGTCGATGACAAATGATTAAATTCCTTTCTACACAACTTTGTCTTAGTAAATTTCTTTCTTTTTTTTTTTTTATTAAAGCAGCATTTTTTATTTAATTTGTTTTTCTATCTCCAAGACTGTGTACTTCCAAGACTATATATCTCCAAAACTGGTAAATGGTAATTTACTCTACTTTTGCAATCACCAGCGTTAATTCATAAGTGGGAGCAGCTCACGCAATGGGTGTCTTGCAAAAGATTTCTTTTGTGTTTATATAATCCTTTACTTAAATTCCTCGAGGTTTCTTTTATGTATTCCTTGGGTCAGTTATTACAGATAATACAATTAATTCAACCTTCATGGTTTAGCTTATTATTTTGTTTTGTATTAAAACATTTTTTGTTTTAGTAGTTGTAAAAGATTTTATGCTAACTTTCGGCAGCTTTTTTAAAATCGTCTATTCGTCTAATTGGAAATATTTTACAAAACTTATTAAGCATTAAATTATTAAGGTATTGGAGAAGCGTAAAAGTAGTTTCAACACTATTTCACCTCTTCATATTGATTTAGGATTCATGTTGTCCTCTTATATAAAAATGTGTACATTATTTTCTCTAATATATAAATATTTATAGTTTTATCACATTTTGTCAAATTAGAAAACGATATAGCGACACAATTTTACGGCTATTTTGTAAACAGTGTTTATTTTTCCATAGAGGAGAATTTTTTTTATTTTCACGAACGCTACGAATAAGTGTTTAATTTATTTTATAGCGAAAATATTACAGCAATATAGCCACACAGTCTTAGGGTTATTTTGTCAAATTACAATATATACATATATATATAAATTTTTATTTGTTTAACAATATTATATTTTTCAAGGATACTGATATTTGTGTGAAAATAAAAATTCAAATATGTCGGCTAATGCCAGTTTCGTAAATTTTAGTAATTTATATATAGTCGTCTACTTACATGCCTATTTCGCTGTATCACAGATCGTCAGTGTGGCTAGACATCCGACGGCTTCCAGCCGAGATCGAAACTTGACTGATTTTGGCATCAATCGGAGAGCGTATACCTAAAGTGTCGACACAGGTCAGAGAGAGGAGGAGATTATAACGTGTTATGTACGCGGTGTATATGCACGCCAGCAGCCGAGGGAAGTCAATTCATGACTAAAGAGAAGATACGTATGTGTATGTGTGTGTGTGTGTATGTGCGTGTGTGCCTGTGTGTGTGTGCGTGTGTAAGTGTGTGCCTGTGTGTGTGTGCGTGTGTGTGCGTGTGTGGTGTGTGTGTGTGTGTGTGTGTGTGCGTGTGTGTGTGTATGTGTGCGTGCGTGCGTGTGTGCGTGCGTGTGTGTATGTGTGCGTGTGTGTGTATGTGTGCGTGCGTGTGTGTGTATGTGTGCGTGTGTGTATTGTGTGTGTGCGTGTGTGTGTGTGTGCATGCGTATGTGTGTGTGCGTGTGTGTGTGTGTGTGTGTGTGTGTGTGTGTATATATGTGTGTGCGTGTTTGTGTGCCTGTGTGTGTGTGCATGTGTGTGTGTGTGTGTGCGTGTTTGTGTGCCTGTGTGTGTGTGCATGTGTGTGTGTGTAAGAGAGGGAGATAATGGGACAAAGTGGAAAAGTTATAAACGACGCGTTTCGACTAGATTTGTTTGTTTCGGCTTCTTCATATCAGAATGAACAACAATACTGATGTAAGGAAAGTTCGGTAGAATTTTTGAGGACACGAGGTGTATTAAATTAAATTCCCTCATCAGATACGACGATCAGAAAGCAGAAAGAGTTTGTCTGCTTGTTATTTCTCATATATTTCCAATCTTTTCACTATTACGTAGCTTCTGTTTGATTTTAAATAACCCCATTGGAACCAGAAAGTGTTTAAAAATATAAACACACACACAGACACACACACACGCGCGAAATAAATAAAATAAAATAAAATAACAGGTTTCGTTATCTAACGGACTTTCTCAGGCCAAATGTATTTGCCGTGATAAAATCTCTCAGAGGATGAAACTCGTCATATAAGTTTCCCTTTTAACGTTATTCATATCATGCTTAGATATAAGCAATCTGAAATTTTTACACAGATATATATATATATATATATATATATATATATATATATATATAGTGTGTGTGTGAGTGAGATATATTAGAACCGTTTTTACTGTGGATGTTGCTAATTTGTGACGCGCATTATATAACAATGATATTATGATGCGCATTAATCTGCATGGCTTATTTGCTTCCTTGTTTTATACATACATATGTACATGATGTATATTCTCGGTTATTCTTTCCACCTCTAGAAATTTATTAGGTGAAGACTGTGATCGGATGTTTTACGACAACCTACCAGTACGTCTAAAGTGCCGTTATTCATCATATGTTACTGAATTTTATATAATCTCTCTATAAACATACAATGTCTCGATGTGTAAAATCAACATTAACTATATTTATAGCGTTATCTATATATTTTTCATATACACACATACATATACACACATACGCAAACAATATATATATTTTTTGTTGATATGTGCCGGATTGTGTACCTGAGGAAGAATTTGTTGGGGCGTCCGAGTCGGGTGAGGGTACCTATCAGATATAGGCAAACTAATGTCTAAATATTAGTGTATGTATATATATATATATATATATATATATATATATATATATATATAATCAAAATAATAACTCAATAGACTCTGTAAGTATTTAGGTTGTAAATTTATACTAAGATAAACCTTTAAAAAAATCATTAACAAACAGAACCTAATTCCGTTACAATCCGGTGCACTGAGGCGTCGGATGAATGGGGAGAAAAAAAAAGAAATCCGCGGAATAAGAACAAAACATTCAATACTCCGCAGTAAAGAAAAAAAAACCCAAACGGAACCAACCACAAGAAAAAGTGCTCGATACAAAGTACAAAAGATATACAAAAGTAGAGCAAAAACACACAAAAAATCTCAAGCGAGCCAAAACCTACCGCGGTTTCACACTACGGATCGTCAGGGCTCCTGACGATCCGTAGTGTGAAACCGCGGTAGGTTTTGGCTCGCTTGAGATTTTTTGTATATATATATATATATATATATATATATATATATATATATGCATATAAAAATATGTGTATGTGCGTGTATATGTATGTATATATATATGTGTGTGTTTATATATGAGTGTACATCTGTCCTTTTGTACTAGTAGACATATTGATATTTGCTTTACTTACTCATATGTATGTATTTGTACTCAATTGTATGTATGTATTTGTACTCAATTGTATGTGTGTATTTGTACTCAATTGTCTTACATATATGTCTGTATGCTTTTGTATGTGTATATGTGTGTATATATATATGTGTATATATGTGTGTATATGCGTATGTATGTATGTATATATGTGTGTATATGTGTATATATTCATACTTGTATGTATGTATGTTCAGATATCCATGTATGCACATTTATATCTATATATATGTATGTTTGCGTATGTGTGGATATGTATGTGTATATGTGTATGTATATATGTATATTTGTATATTTGTGTGGATATATATATGTATATAT
>JBBBDQ010000399.1:1300000-1317500 GCA_037127315.1 Ascarosepion bandense
ATTAACCTCAGAAGGCAGCACAGGATGCTAGCAAGAATACATGGCGACAGTTTTCTCGGCTTTCATCCGTACTGCGGATAAAAGCCTCAGAAATAATATTAAGGAGAAGATACATCCGTAAAGCCAGAATTTTGCTAAAAAAAAGTATATACATAGAGAGATAGATATCTCTAGTCTTGCATCGCATTCCTTTGCCTGAAGCTTCGGTGGCCGGACAAACTTGCTCGGCACTGGCTTCATCAACCATCAGCTTCCCCTGACCGAGAAGGGGAATGTCTTCTTAGAAGTTCTTTTGGGAAGCCAAAATCAACAACAGCAACCACAACATTATGCTTACATTGCGATAACGAATTGAAACAGCTGGCTACCTTGGAGGCAAATCGCGAATTGAACATTGAGCCATCACCTGCAGTGAAGATTCTACATGTGAATCGCGAAGACAGTAGCCAAAGGCAAAGGAGAGTTTTGACCAGTTTTGCAAGCTTTCCATACCACTGAATATAACTAAAGCACCAACCGTAGAGCGATTGATAATACCTCTACTCACAGACCAACGCGTGGTAATTTCGATCCCACCAGAGGCTTAATATCATACATAATACATTAACTAAATATACTTTCTGAACAAAGTTGATCGTATATATTTTTTACAAAGTTCAACCCAAAACCTCAATGAATTTAAACGCAATGTCAATAGCCATCTCTTATCCACTTAACTCCAGGTCTTTATACATCACCCCGTATATCTTTTTCTTTTCGTTTCTCTCTAGCTTCGCAATTATCTTCACACCTGTGTTTCCTTCCTTCTCTTGTTCTTTCTCTGACGCCCCCTGTAACTGGTTTCTCTTTATTCTCCTCCTACCGAAAGTTTTACTCTCTTATGTAGCCCCCTGCGCATCAGTAGCGGTACTGCCTTGCTTAGGTTGAAACAATTAAATTAATACAAGTGTCAAAAGCAACTAAAGTCAAAGGGATACAATCGATGTGCTAATTTGATTTGATTAATTTGTTATTTCCAGGTTATTTAAAACTATGGAATATTTTTTGCTGGAAGAATATATTACAAATATTTACAGTATTTACATTATCCGGACTATTGTCCTCATATTTGTTGCCATTTGTACGACGTTTCAGCCTTTGTACGATCGAACCTTCTTCAGATACTAGGAATATCGAACCGAACCTTTTATTACAATTGGCGGGTTATATGAACTTGCGGGAAGCCTCAATTGCAAGTCATGGGTTATTTCCCTCTAACCCTGCAAGTTTTTTATTTACCACTGCTGTAGCCTGGTATTGAACTCACAACTCAAGTCAGAAACTAACCAACGTCTATATCCACTAGACAATGGAGTCTTTATTACGAACCCTTTATTACTGAACCCTTTATTACGATCACTTGGGTATACCCAAGTGATCGTAATAAAGGGTTCAGTTCGAAATTCCTAGCACCTGAAGAAGGCCGGAGCGAACAACGGCCAAAACGTCGTACAAATGGGAACAAAGATGAGGACAATAGTCAGAATAATGTAAATACTGTAAATACTACTTCATCTTAGAAATATAGACAAATAATACAAATTTGCTGATGGAAGTCCTACCAATTAAACCATAGTTGAGAGAGAATACGAATCAGGTTTGAATTTCAAGTTATTATTTGTTACATTTCTTAAAGCACGTGGTATTCCCAAGCGGACATACATCTTGACGTCGGCGATTGTACTGGAATCGGTGTTTTAACGGTGTAAATGTCAAGCACGCCGTTTCAAAATTTCTGGCGAAGGGAATTGCGTCATTCTGGACTGTTACATGATTTTTTTTTAGTATGAAAATAAATGCTGGACAATTTCCTCAAAAATAAAAAAGAGACTTGAAGCAACCGAAATGTGGTCCTACAGGAGGATGCTGAGAATACAATTAACTGAACAAGTGAGCACCGACGAGGTTTTGGAGATGATTGAAAAAAAAAAGGAAATTAATACTTAATATCAGAAAAAGATATCTTAATATCCTGGAACATGTAATGAGGAAGAAGGGCTTGAAAAATCTGATACTCACAAGTCAGATAGAGGTAAGCAGAAACAGGGAAAGGCAATGCGTAACATACTTGATGGGTTTGAGTAAGTGGAAGGCAGTGCGGGGTTTGGGTGGAGTAACACGAGAAAGAGTGATAAGAGCTAATATGTATAGGAAAATGTGGAGAGCCATGATCACCTACGTCTTGGCACATATAAGAAGAAGAAGAAGAAGAATTGCGTCATGATGATATTTTCTTTACAGGCGGTGCTGCCCAACTGACCCTACTATGCTGCGCAGTCAATAAATTCAAGAACAAACAACGCAGGTGCGCGCGATTAAATACACAATTATCGACAATTTACTCATCGCACCCTACATATATATATATATATATATATATATATATATATATATATATATATATATATAACTCTATTCTTTACTTCGTCTACGTCGTTTTAAATACATATATATCGACAATTTACCCACCGCACCCTATATATATATATATATATATATATATATATATATATATATATATATATATAACCCTATTCTTTACTTTGTCTACGTCGTTTTTAATTAGATCTCTTCACACCTAAACAATGATTAATGAATGTCGATGTGGCAATTTCTTCAATTGTTTTTCCTCTCTCCAATTCTTCTAAGATTCTGTCACCTGCGCAGACCTTCCAAAACAAACACAACCTGAACATTCCCCCTCCGCAAATAAAAGAAAAAGAAAAAAAAACAATAGTTCCTTCCTGCCAACTTGTTCGCCTACTTCACTTTCGTTCCGTCACAAATAATTTACGTTTCTTTCTATTTTCTTGGCTCTCTTCGTCATATTTTTAAATAAAAGATTACTTCCATTTTAAAAGCATTTTTTTCTTTCTGCATTATCTTTTCGAAACAAACACGTCAAAGAAGCCAAAAAAAAAAAAAACAAACCTTTTCATTGTTCGCTTTTGACGTTTGTAGTTTTACACGTACTCTCAACTTCAGACTCACTATAATCGGTTAAAGTCGGAATGTCTGGGCGGAGCCGTAATTTTATAATTCAACCAATTATTCGAACGAGTATCCCACTCTTGTTTTTCTGGTCATGACTTTTCGGTCAGTAAGCAGTCTGGCTTTTCTTACTGTTGTCTAATTTTTTTTTTTCATAAGGATTTTACTACAGCTCATTTTTAGAATCTTTTTTTTCTGCTTTGCTTTAAAAAAAAACAAAAAAAAAACGAGAAATTTTACCGTTGGCCATATTTCGTTGTTCCATTGTTCATGAACAATTTTTATTTTTCACCAACTCAGAAATTCAAAATCAATCTACGCAGCATTGTGTGAGATTAACTTGTGTTTATTGATATATCCCCCTCTCCCTCTCCCTCTCCCTCTCTCCCCTTCTCTCTATTTATATATATATATATATATATATATATATATATATATATATATAATTAAACACAAATTTTCTTAGTCTGTTTCATTCAGTATGTGTGTGGACACATACACTCCCACACACACATATGTGTGTGTGCGTGTGTGTGTTACTGAATGCAACAGACAAGGACAATTTGTGTTTAATTTTTTTCTCTTGTTTTCATAAAAGACAAAGAACAGTTTGTTTAGTATTATCCCAAAAATGTCCATTGTTCTTATCGTCTCTTTTGGCAGTTTCGAACGTTCTCTTGTCATGGTACTGAACAAAGCTTAGGTGAAGTTTGAAGAAAAGGAACTCATCATCTACAAAGCCTGGTTGAACTTGAGGGCACACTGCAAATCGGTGAGGTTTCTTATAGTCATCAAATTTGTAAGTATCTTCTACCGGTCCTTTCCAGATCTCCTCTGTCCTCTGGGAACGCACGACATTAGGTCCCGACTTAGCAGCTCGACTCCAGCCACTTTCTCACATGCGGGGCGTGGCTTCTCTCGGCCATATCACGTTGAATACACCGGTTCTCGTTCGATCACCGAACTTAAGTAACGTTAAGCCTTGTCAGTACTTAGATGGGTGACCGCTTGGGAATATCAGGTGCTGTAAGCGTGTAGTGTATCGGCTCGGAAAGAGAAATCGTTGAGCCGATTTCGAATTCCAGTTGGATACCCTGCATTCACTTAAGCACTGGTACTCTTGGGAAAGGTATTAATCCGTCCCTTCCCTCCAATTATGGGTTAAATAACAGGGGTATGACTTGGGGACCCTGCCGTAAAGAAAAAAAAATCCCAATGAATCTTGAGACTCGAAAAGAAAAAAAGTATTACTACACACAAAACTTATATAAAAACAATAAACTGTTGAAAGAAAAAAGCAATAAATACATAAAATTTAGTTGGCAATAAATGACCCGCCGAGGTATGTGCCATGAAAGAAAAACAACAACAACAACATTTTTTGCTCCGATGAACTTAAGTCACAAGAATTTACTCGTGCAACCAGACTGGCAACAAGGTCTCACTCACTTAGAGTTTCATCAAACAAAACCAGCCGACAATTCTACTCCATCAACTTCTTTTCTCGTGCTTCTCACCTGTGGAACTCCATTCCTTATATTTGCTTTCCTGGTGGCTACTTCCTACAGCAATTTAAATGCAATGTTAATATCCATCTGTTATCCATATCCATCTGTTATCCATATCCATCTCTTATCCATATCCATCTCTTATCCAGTTCATTCTATATTCCCCCGTTTTTCTTATTCTTTATCTTTCTCTCTACCTTCTCAATTGTCTTCACACTTGTGTTCCCATCCATCTCTTGCCCTTTCTCTGACGCACCCTGTAACTGGCTCGTCTTTCTCTTTACTCCCCTTCTGCCTAAACTTTTATTCTTGTGTAGCCCCCTGCGCATTAGTAGCGGTACCGCCTTGCTTGGGGTAAAACGATTATAAAAAAAATATTTCTTACAGGGAATTATAGAAATTTACTGATAATTCTTTTGGTATCGTTGTTCATTTTTGTTACTCTATGGCTGTTCTAGTTATTCTTTTCATTTAAAACTAATTTCCTTCAACAACAACCAGTTAAGTGCCATCCGTGATACACGCTTGGGCGATCATGTCTCTTTCGAGACGTGACTGACTGAGCAGACGACTATCCCGCAGTAGGTTGCCATTACTTTCTGCGATAGATTGATTGCCACCCAAGGTTATAGAATCAAATCTATCCTGTTATTTAACACATAACTGGAGGGAAGAGACGGATTAATACTTGTTCGAAAGGTTTTTGTGCGTAAGTGAATGCAAGGAAAACAATGGAAGAGACCCCGGAAAGGCCCGATTCGCCGGTTACCTCCACATCGGCGGGAAGTGGATGAAATGAGTGGGAATGGCAGGTACCAAGCGCCGAAAGGAAAGAATCGCCTCTCCCCTCGAGCAATAGCAGAAGTCAGACAATAGCGGCAAAAAAACGGAATCGCCGGTTCCCTCTACCTCGGCGTGGAAGGAAGGGAATATAAGAAGGGCGAGGCTTACTATGAAGAAGCCAAATAAAAATATGCAAAGTTCATCTCTGGAAATGAATTGCTCTCGGTTTCAGAAAGTTTACAAGAGATTGAACCAAGGATCATCTCCCTGCTGACAAAAGATCACAAGACCAATAAGTTTGTGTGTTTGAAATAGATAGATATATTGAATTGTGGCTGGTTCTTTAAGTGTAAAGAATTCGAACTCAGCTTCTTGATTTTTCGTTCCGAGTCGATATCCACTGTACCACAACGCACAAATTGGCGGGGCAGATAAAGAAGGCTATCAATATAAAACACCCAGGAAACTTGACAAAACGTGTCTTCTATCATTAGGACACTGTTAAAGCAGAAAGGTTTTGGGTTTCAATTATGAAATGGTTTATCAGCTTCCTTAGTCTTCTGATCAGCTTCCATCTATCATCTGCTTGCCAACATGAAAAAGTAATTTGACTGGGAACCAGAAATTCACTGCTGATGAAGTAAAACCTGTTGACTATTATGACTAACGGCATGAAAGTTTCTTTATCGGGTGGATTCAAGCACTGCATCAACAATAAACAGGGCAATTTCGCTAGAAACTAGGAAGAGAGTACTTTTTTCTTTTTTCTTTTTTTTTTTAATCATTTCACCCCGAGCAAGGCGGAAACGCCACTGATGTGCAGGGGGTTACGTAAATGTAAAAAGATTAATTAGAAAAGAGTGAGGGGTAAAAACTAGTTAGAAAGGAACAACAAAGCTGAGAAAGCAGGTGCGATGGCAGATACATAGGTGGAGAGAAAGGGAAGGTTATACAGGGGTGGGGAGAGAGCTAGAGTCCAGTGGTTAGTAGATGAGTATTGACTTTGCATTTAAATTTCTGGAGGTTGTAGCCGTCAGGAAAGCAAGAATACGGGAGCGAGTTCCACAGGCGGGAAATGCGAGAGAGGAAGCTGCAGGAGTAGAATTGTCGTCTGCATTTGGCTAACCTGACTGCGAATGGGTGGGACCCAGTTGCCAGTCTGGTTGCACGAGTAAACACCTGTTGAGGAGGCATCAGTGACTTAAGCTCATCCGAGCAGAAGCCATGAAAGTATTTATAGAAGAGACAAAGGGAGGCCACATTTCGACGATGGGGAAGTGGCTGCAGTCGAGTCGCCAGATCAGTGCCTATCACATTACAGACTCTCCTTTGGAGCTTGTCAAGAACACTGAGGAGAACGACAGGGGCACCTGACCATAAATGGCAGCAGTACTCCATGCACGGACGGATGGTTGACTTGTATATATGCAGGATGGATTCAGGTGGAAAAGCATCCTGGATCGACATAGTGACCCAATCTTCTTAGCAGTAGATTTTGCTATGGATTCAATATAGTGGTTCCATTTGAGGTCTGAGGACAGGGTAAGTCCGAGGAGGCGTAGTGTATTACTCTCAGGGAGAATCACTTGGTCCATGCTTATGGGAGGCAGAAGAGGTTGCCTGTAATGGTTGGATTGCTACGTGCTGTCCGTCCTTCAATACGGCAGTGAATGCTGGACAATATCATCAAAGATGAAGGAAAAACTTGAAGCAACTGAAATGTGGTTTCACAGAATGGTGGTGCGAATATCATGGATCGAGCATGTGAGCAATGGTGAGGTTTTGGAAATGATGGAAACAAAAAGGAAATTAATACTAAGCATAAGGAAGAGACAGCTTAGATTCATTGGACATACAATGAGAAAGAATGTCTTGGAGAACCTGATACTAACAGGCCAGATAGAGGGAAAAAGAGACAGGGGAAAGCAAGGGATAACATATTTGAAGGACTCAATCAGGTGGATGACGAAACGAGGATTGCATGGTGAAGGCGTGCTCAGAGCCACCAGAAATAGGGAAACGTGGAAAGCCATGATCGCCTACGTCCTGAAGAGACAGGGAACATAGATGAAGAAGAAGATCACCATTAAAAGCAAAGTGTGCACTCCAAATGGGGGACTATGTTGAAATATATATCTCATCTGGTCAGGTTCGATGAGAGTATCTTGGTTAGCCTATCAACGTTTTCACTGTCTCTTGTAGAAGATGTGTGTTGCGGTGCAAAAAGAAGTTCATATCTATTCGTTAGTAAATGAGTGTCTCTGTCTGTCTGTCTGTCTGTCTGTCTGTCTGTCTGTGTCTCTCACTCTCTCTCTCTCACGCTCTGTCTTTGTCTCTCTATCTCAGTCTCTTTCTGTTTTGTAAAAGCAGCGTTGAACAGTGGCATCACCCAGTTTCTCCTGGTCATCCATTCCCCGTTTTTTTTCTGATTGGAACACTAATAGGTTACGAGACTCAGGGTCATGATAAACGTCTATCACGTGAACAGGAAGTTGAATAAATAATAGGCTGAAAGAAAACTTTCACACAACAATTACCAATTACAATAGAGACCTGAACACGGCCTAGGAGCATACTAGTAAAAACGTTGTGATCTTAGCAGTAGAAATAAAGGCAGGTACACAAGGTACTTATGATGTTCGTTGTGGTGCAGTGGATATTGTCTTGGGACGAGAAATCCGAGTTCGAATTCCAGTTCAATTCCTTGCATTCACTTACGCGTAAATACATTTGGAAAAGTTATTAATTCGTTTCATCCCTCAAGTTATGGGTTATATAATAGGACAGATTCGGTTTCTATAGCCTTGGCTGTCAACCAGTCTACCACAGAAATAATGACAACCTACTATGGGATAATCTTCTGCCTAGTCAGTGATGTCTCTTTTGAGACATGATCGCCTAAAGCATGTAGCACGTATAGCACTTAACTAACTGACTGACCTATGCCTCCCAAGTATATACAACTTGATCAAATTTCATCATTTATTCATTGAATATTAATGACATATCAGGTCGGGTGCTCTTGCTATCCACCTAGGGGTCCTTGACCAAATCCAACGGAGAATCTGTAATGTGATCAATCCCGACTTAGTAGCTCGGATACAGTCACTTTCTCACCGGCGCAATGTTGCTTCCCTGTGTCTCTTCTACAAATACTTTCACGGCTTCTACTCAGGTGAACTTAGCTCACTTGATACATGAATTTGCTCGAGCCACAAGATTAGCAACTAGGTCCCACCTTTTTACTGTGAAACCAATAGATTGTAAACGCAAAGTTTACTTCATCAGCTTCTTTTCTCGCAATTCCCACCTCTGGAATCCCCTCCCGTTTACTTGCTTTCCCGACACAAGAATTCAAATGTAAAGTCAATATTCATCTCCTATCTCACTAACTTGCATCCCCTCTCTCTCTCACACACACACACACACACACACACACACACACACACACACACACACACGGACCTTTCTTCGTCCACTCCACTCTCATCAGTATTCTCATCTTTATCCTATCCTCTTCTTGACACCCCCTGTAACCTGTCACTCTTTCTCATAACTTATCTCCTATGTAAAACCCTCCTCAACAGTGGCAGTAAAATGCCTTGCTTAGGGCGACACGATTATAAAAAAAAATTACAAGAGAATAAAAAGAGATAAAAAATTGATCAAAGTGTTTATTTTATTATTATTTATTATTATTTTCAAATAACCTGTTGTGTTTACAGTGTTCCAACTCAAGCCAAACAAAATGGGTTTCTAAATAACAGCATAAGGCAGCACGAAATGGGTGACATCCACACGACAAGACGCTTTTACTCATAAAACGAACGATTCTCTTATCTTTCCTTACTTGGGAAATAATTGACGACTTAAAATGAGTTGCTTGTAATTCACATGGATGTCTAGACGAGTATTGTGTTGCCACTTTTAGAATCAAGTTGTTTACAAATTTGCTTAGTAATTTGCCATGATTCACTTACACTTAAAGAACCAGCCACCACAATTCAATATATCTATCTATTCCAAACACACGCGCATATATATATATATATATATATATATATATATATATATATATATAGTTCTTTTGGTCACTTAGTCTTAATGCCCTTTGTAAAAAGGCATACATCCTTGATGTCCTACGTTATTTGCACTCCAGGTATCTTACTAAGAAGACATTGCCGTTTCTTCATAATAAAAAAAAGTAAGCTGTAAAAACAGTATGGTAGATTGGGCTTTCTAGTCTTGATTAGTAGTCATTTTAAATCCAATGAAGGTTCTGTAATTTAATCAATTCTGACTCAGCGTCTCGACTTTAGTCACTCTCTCATCGACAAGATCTGGCTTTCCTCTGTTGCCGTGAACATATTTGTAGTAAACAATTGTTTTCATGGCAACTGCTCCAACGAGGATTTTCCACCACTGGTGCGCCGACTACATGAATTGATGCGTGCTACTTGATTGGCAGCCAGGGCCCACTCTTTTAAAATTGAAACAGATGAATGCAACCTGTACTTCTATTCCAACAGTTTCTTTTCTCGCACTTCCCTTCTGTGGAACTCTTTTCCGTTGCTTTCTGATAAATACAATCTTCAAAAGTTTAAATGCACTATTAATCGCCATCTTCTATCATTTTTAATCCCGTTCATCTATTGTCATTTCCCCAATCGTCCCTATGCTAAGTCTTTTTCTCTCACATTAACTTCTTGTAACTCCCAATCACCTCTACATACTAGTGACATTCCCGCTTGTGATGAAATGATTAAAAAAAAAATTATGTAAAGAATGCAATGGAAACAATTCTTCTATTATCTTTTTCAAGAACTTATGCCAACACACAAACAATAAAGAAAAATCATTACTGGAGATCCATTATTTGCTATGGTTTAAAGAAAAAAGTAGACTAGTCTCAATTTTCTTGGGTGTGTATGAATCTAATAGAAGAACAGCTCTTCAATTAAAAATCAGTGAAAAAGTTAAAACAAAACCACACCACGAGAATTAACTTATAATAAATAAAAGCAATGTGCGGAGATCATGGAAGAAACCATTAAATATTGTCTAGAAATATCTATAGTAATTGAAATTCTGTCGTGGACCCGGTTAAGAGTCCAGTAAGAAATAATATAACAACAAGCAAAATAGGAAATAAAAATATGTATATTAAATACAGCAAAATACAAATACTTGGAACTCTGTTAGTAGAACGATAAATACGGGTTAGGTAGTTATACTATATTTGGGACTCGCAATGGTCATACGCATGGCCGTATCTGACTACTGGGTACACCGGGCATGGGTCCGGGCCGAACCGGGCAATCATAGTGAAAATCCGGGCAAGGAAAAATATCTTTGTCAGAAATCAAACTAAACAATTCACGAAGAAAGAAAGAAAGAAAGAAAGAAAAAGAAAAAAAGAAAAACGAAGAAAACATCAGAATGGACGCAGTAAAAATCTGTTTATTTATTAATTTTGGGAGAAAAGACTGGTTATACTCAAAAATTCCGAACTCGATTTCCTGCTTTCGTTCACGTTCTGAGCCTAATTTCCATTGGAATAGCCGAAAAAATCTGCAAAATTCATAGTTTCTGGAAACGGATATCACTGATGACGTCATCATATTGTCAACTAATATTTTTATAATTATCTGATTATTATTTTTAAGTGTTTAACTTATTTTTCATCTCTGTCGTTGACCCGGTTAAGAAGTCCAGCAAGAAATAATATAACAACAAGCAAAATAGGGAATAAAAATATGTATATTAAACACAGCAAAATACAAATACTTGGAACTCTATTAGTAAAACAATAAATACGTGTTAGGAAGTAATACTAGAACTGGGACTCGCAATGGTCGTACGGTACAGTCTTTGCTATCTCTGCCTATCGCTCCCTGTTGATCTGCTGATCTCTCTCTCTCTCTCTCTCTCTCTCTCTCTCTCTCTCTGAGCTCTTTTGTGAGAGGAAGTATATGTGGTTGTAGGAAGAGTTCAATCCGTTGTAATGGGTGATGCCACAATCACAAATTCACTGCGTAAAATTATACACATTGTGTAATTAAAAAATGTGATAAATCAAAAATATGATTTAAAATTAAATAATGAATCTCAATATTATGAAAAATAACATTTTATAATATATGAAATTAATATAAAATGTGGTTAAAACTAAATTAATGTAAATTATGGAATTTAAGAAAATTCATACCTTTATAACTGAATTGTTTTTTTAATAGCTTGTGTAAAAATATCTAATGTCTTTCTTTTTATAATAATTTCACCTCAAGTAAGGCAGTACTACCACTGGTGCACAGGGGTTACATAAGAGGAGAGGGATGAGAAAGAGGAACAAGTTACAGAGGGTTTCAGAGAATAGGTAAGAGAAGGATGAGAACAATGGTGTGAAGAGAGTTGCATGAGAGTAGAGTGGAAAGAAGGAAGAACATGATAAAAGGGTTGTCAGGAAAAGGAAGCAAATCAAAGAAATAAAAGATGGCAATTGCCATTGCATTTAAATTCTTGGAGATTGTAGATACCAGGGAATCAAACATACGTAAAGGAATTCCACATGCGGGAAGTGTGAGAAAAAACTCATAGACTAAACCTATCGGTTACATTTGATTGATTTCACAATAAAGGGGTGAGCCCTAGTCGCTAGTCTAGTAGCTTGCGTAAATTCATGAAGAGGGGGCACCAGAGAGCTACGCTAATCGGAGCAGAAACCCTGAAAGTATTATAATATATATGAATATAAAATAAGTAAAAATATAAAATAGAATAAAATTGTATTATATAGTGAAATATAAACGTATTGTAAAAATAAAACCAATTCAAGTGAAATTAAGTGGAAAACCTAAGGACTTATGCAGGTAGTTTTATTCCAGGATAAAGATAAAAAATGAATTCAATATTTGCACAATAATAAGAAAAGACAATGATGTGTCTTCTCACCAGACGTAATCAATCTTAAAAGTAAGGCATTCCTTTCGAGAATTAAATTCCTCATAGGAAATTTATATTAGCAGCTGTAATGATAACAACATTAGATATGAAATTGAAACAGCGTTGATAGCAAATACAGTATTTAGAAATCAGGCTAAAAACAAAGAATGGCAACTTCAGAGGATAGTGAAGGAAAGTAGGTAAAAGTACTAAACATCACTTGTAAGAAGACAGACCGTTTAATTGTCAGCAAAAGAAACGAGAGAAAATACGAACTACAAATTCAGGACACCAAATACAAGCAAGTATCTAAACTTACTTATAAATGGGACTTTGTCTGTGTGTGTGTGTGTGTGTGTGTGTGTGTGTGTGTGTGTGTGTGTGTGTGTGTGTGTGTGTCCGTCACCTATAGACTCCGAAACGGCCAAACTGATTTTCTTGAAAATTTGCACAGTTGTACTATAAGCGTCTGCGAGTGTTCTTAGCTAGGTTTTGTGTCGAGATACCCCCGAAAATCGATAATGGAAAAAATCGGGTTATAGAAGGAGTGGTCCGATTTTAATCAAATTTGACACACTCATAGACAAAGACATAAGAAACGATATTCAGAAGTTTCAATGTTGCAGTTCTTACAATAGTGCAGAAAATCGATAATACACACACACACACACACACACATATATATATATATATATATATATATATATATATATATAAAAGGCAAGATGTTTTTGTGCGTGTCTGTTTATCTACCTGTATGTCCTTTATACAAATCCACAATTTTTATCCGATTCTCACCAAACTTCACACAAATATTCTTTAGGCTGAGTCTGAGCTTCAGGACCATGGATTAGTTTTAAAGCTTTGATTACACCCGAGCAACGCTGGGTTATACTGCTAGTAACTATCTAAAAAAATTTGAAATGTATAAAAAAATTTGAAATGTATAAAAGATGATGTGAAAAGTAGCATTGAAATTCTATGGTGAATTGGGATAGCAAAAATCTCCTTCCAAAAGCTAAGCAAAGTGTTAAGAAACAAAGACAAGCGCTCTCATCTTCTATATAATATTGGTCATCCTATAAGTCAGAGTTGGGAAAGGTGTTAATCCGTCTCTTCCCTCCAGTTATGGGTTAAATAATGCGACTAGTTGGGTTCGATAGCCTTGGTTGGCAACCAGTCTACCGCAGAAAGTAACAGCAACCTACTGCGGGATAGTCTTCTTCCCTGTCAGTCATGTCTCTTTTGAGACAACTTCGCCCATACGTGTATTACGTATGGCATTTAACTGGCTGATATGTAAGAGAATAATTGTCAATCTTCTTATAAATAAGTAAAAAATTTGAGACAACTGAAATATTTTTCTACAGAAGATTGCTGAGGATATCAGGAACTGAACAAGTGAGCAATGGTGAAGTTCTGAAAGAAATAGAAACGGAAAGGACGCTTCTAAAAAGTGACAGTTGAAATTCCTAGGACACGTAATGAGGGCAAAAAATGAAAGAATTTTATTTTCCCATGGAATATTGAAAACAAGTGACAGTGGTAAACAGTGCCTGACCAATATAACCTGAAGAAACAGAAAGGACGCTCGTAAAACGAGAGTTGAAATTCCTAGGACACGTAATGAGGAAAGAAAACTAGGAGAATTTGATTTTCCCATGACATACTGAATCAAGAGTAACAAAATAGCGCACGATCTAACACGCAAACCTTTCATAAAACTGAAGCAGAGAAATTGGAAAAATTCAAAACTTACTTAGAGATAGAAAATCCAGGCAGTTGTGGAGAACCATGATCACCTATGTCCTTGATCGATTGCATATCTTGATTCTTCACTGAAGAGGCAAATTTCTATCAGCAACATGCGTTTTTCTTCTATGGTA
Source organism: Ascarosepion bandense (assembly GCA_037127315.1). Lineage (NCBI taxonomy): Eukaryota > Metazoa > Mollusca > Cephalopoda > Sepiida > Sepiidae > Ascarosepion > Ascarosepion bandense. The sequence goes on from JBBBDQ010000399.1 coordinate 1,314,150, forward strand.
CACCGTTTACCGATCAAGGCTGTATGGCCCACTCTATCTTGCTATTCAACAACCCACAGCCTTAGAGGAAAGAAGAGATATGGTATATGCGCGTAAGTGAATGTTGTGAACTCTACAGGAATTTGAACTTGGCTCTCTGGTTTTTCATCGTGCACCACTAATCTGTTGTATAAATACATGGAGATACCATTTCGAATAAACATTCATCGATTAATTGATTGACTGAATTATTCATTTTAAAAGATACAAGTCCTTTAGCGTATGAAGAGAAACTGATTGAAAATGTTGATTTCGACAACAGAGAGCAAAATATTAGCAGGTCAAAAATATATATACATATGTGTGTGTGCGTAGGTGTGCATGTATGTACTTGTGTGTCCTTCCAAGAAGTGTTATTTATACTAAAATGTTCTCCTGAGTTTCCTAAGCCAAGAATAAAAAACAATTCTCTACGCAGACACAAGCACCCACATAAAAAAATCAAATAAGGACACACATACACACACACGAAAATTTGTGTCATCCCGGTTCACACTCCACCCACGTCTATTGAACAGGTTAAGAGGCTCATCCCTTCTTCCCTGTTTAGAATATGGTTTCCGGCTTTCTCCTTTCCAATCTTTTCACTATTAGGTAGCCCCCTGCACATCAGTGGTGTTACCGCCTTGCTCGGGGTGATACGATTAAAAAAGAAATTCGGCAGGATTCGAACCTACGACCCTTATGTGAATAGGGGTCGCAGGTTTGAAACCTGCCGAATGACACACATTTTCGTAATAAAAGTCTATCGTAAATAATCAAGTCAGTAGATATAAATATATAATACTGTTTAATTAAAAACAGAATATCTACTCAAATATGAGTATCGATCAAAAATAATGTTCAAACAAATCATTTCAGATTGTCGTTTGTTTATAACCAAGTTTCGTTAGTTCTCGTTAATTTCCGTAATATATATATATATATATATATATATATATATATATATATATATACGCACTACCGGTCATAATTATTAGGCCAACCCATAAGAGTAAAAGCACTAGATAGAAGAGAGTGAAGAGAAGGACGAAGCAGTTAAAAGAGGAGCAAGAGAATGAAGGGAATACAGGCGCGATGATAGTTGCAGAGGTGGAGATAAAGGAAAGGACATACAGGGTAGTGAGGAAAGAACTAGGGCCAAGTGGTTAAGAGATGAGTATTGACCTTGCATTTGAATTCCTGGAGGTTGTAGCCGTCAAGAAAGCAAGAATAAGGAAGTGAGTTCCAGAGCAATTGTTGTAAGATTTGATAAGATTTAGCCACTCTCGGATTCGACCGGTCTCACCCACCGAGCAAAGACAAATATTCATAGCTGCTTATATTTCGTATCCTAGCGTAAACAAATTAACTTCTAAAGATGAAATGGATTTTCTTATTCAACAATTTTATCAATTCAGATTTATTTTTAGTGAACACCCATATTTGATAACGATTATGTCCCCGTAGTCTACTGCACTAACCGCAATAAAAACTTTCCGGTATATTTCGCTATTGTTATTGCAGTAAAGAACACAAAGTCGAAAATGTTTGGTTCTTCAAAGAAAATATTAGCATTTTGAATGTATTACACAATTCATTGACACATATTATGTGTTGAAACTCTATTTTAAAACATTTAAGTTAATCGAACATTGGATTAGCGTTGAGTATCGACCTGACAGCCATAGCAACAATCTCGCGAGACAAGTTGTCTCATCACATGACTGACATTTTTTGAATGCTTATGAATTCTTATCAACAGTGTATACACCCTTGTGCAAATTAATTGAAACAAGAACTAAAAATAGAATCTTACGATCTTTCACACCACTTTCCCTGATTACCTATACGTCGTCTATTGGCCTTGTTTTTCTCTTCCAACCGAATTTTCCTTTACTTTTTGTACTAATGTGTCCAGTTTTTCTTCTTTGTCTTGATAATACGACTGACAGTTTAAAAGTTGGCACCAACAATATCTGCAGTTGCTATGTAAGGCTTGTCAGTGTGTTCGTGAAGCATTACAATTTTCGTACACTTCCCTGGAGTAACGTCCATCGCAGACAATGGCCACAGGACAACTAATCCACAGTCAAGACAATAGTGTCTGGGTTTGATAAAAATCTGATGCAGTCACGGATGGTACAATATTTTTCAAAGGCAACCAAATTTCATCATAAATCGTGAAATTCATACTGCACGTCACTGCAAATGACCTAATCTGAGGAAAAAATATATATCGATTACACCCTGTCACTCCAGTGTGTCTAAAACTGACCGTATGGTAAAAGGAAAGAAAACTAAAGAAGTTGTTTCAATTAATTTTCACAAGGGTGTTTTTCCAAAATTCACTTTAGATTATATAAATATATGAGGTCTTTGGTTTTTAGGGGTTTTTTTTTATTTCTTACCGTCAAATCACGCTGAGGTCATTGATTCAATCATTGAATTTTAGAAGCGGCAAACCTGGAGAGTATTTCGATGAAGGACCGCTTAAAAATGTGTGCTATGGTAAGCAAGGGCAGAGATCATATATCATGATTGATGTAGCAGTGGCTTAGCTCGGCGACCCAAAAGGTCTAGATTCGCGTGTATGTTTTGCAAGGGAGTGTGGAGACGACGAATCGACGAGCTTCGGACGGATGGTGAGTCGGACAACACTTCGTGCTTCTGGAGGTGTTAGTGTCCCTAGTAGCCATTTTATTGACTGGTTCTAGCCGTTCATTGGCTGAGTGGTAACCGGGTTGAGTGTATAAAACAAAGTATCCTCATTTAAGATTTTGTTTTGTTCGTTCGTGTCGGTGAGCAGCGTATCGGAGATAAAGACGGGAAGTTAGGATTTGGTTTGCATGGTGAATTTGTTTGTACTTAATATTATAAGTAATACATTTTTTTCCTGCGTGTGCTTCCAACCTATATATATATATATATATATATATATATATATATAGGTTGTGTGTATGTTTATGTAGGCGTTGATCATATATATATATATATATATATATATATATATATATATATATATATATATTGATCGACGCCCACATAAACACACACACACACGCAAAAACACATTTACACACACACACACACACTCGCTACAATAAACGACAGAAGTAGCAGCTAAGAATGGCCATTCGTTGAAAGGCACGGTCCACGAGCGGTCGTGAAAACAAGCCCTCCTACCTGAAGATGAGATTTTGATCTCGAAATATTAATGAATAATAAATAGGTAATATCCAACACCTTCTTTACTTTCCTTTATTTTACTAAACGCATTGTGATAGCCTTCAAGACATAACTATACGCCTAATTTATACAATGCTTCAAGAA